>JAAIIK010000030.1:3548124-3591377 GCA_014706435.1 Silurus glanis
TTTTTTTTTTTTTTTTTTTTTTTTTTTTTTTTTTTTTTTTTTAAACCGGGTTGCTGGGCTCAGATAGTTCAGTCAATGTGACCAAATTGGTTTTGTTAATGGGCAACCTAGCAACCTGGTTTGGTTGTGGCTGTAAAGCTCAACTTGAAATTTAGTTGAATAATACTTTGAGGTTTCATTTAGTTAACATATGCAACATTTTAATGTGTTGTTTTAATTTATGTGCTAGGTGGATATTCATGGTAATAAGGTAAGACTTTGATATTAAGAATTAATTTTGGGGTAATCAGTAATTATTATTAAAAAACCACTTAAATATAGTTAAATAGTAGTTTGCCAGGAAAAATATAATTAATTAATTAATAATATTAATAGATGTGAACTCATTAACATACTTACTGAGTAATTATCTTGTAGTTATTAGTATTTAAGACAGTAACTCATTTCCTGTATAGTTACCCAAGAGTTGTAACAGTTTTGCTTATTAAATAAATGTTATGCTTTTTAAATAAAAAATGTAGTTGAAATTGGCTCCTGATAATAAATAATGATGAGAAATAAGATAAAAAAAATGTATATTACATTATATAATTACATTTATGTTGACAAATAACATTGTTACCTTATTTGGGACTACATATTCATGTTGTAACATGTTCGCTGTAACATCATCTTGGAATTCTAATCCTTTTTAACATTTATGTACATTAAGTCAATTTCCTTTATTGTCATATACATTTGGTACAGTACACAGCAAAATAAAAGTATGTTCTTGCAGGACAAAGCTGCTACATAAAACAACACTACATGTTGCACAGTCTGTCCCTGAAGGCCCAAATATTTTTGGTGCCTTTTTTCCAGACAGCAGGAAAGTAAAGAGTGTATGTGAGGGGTGTGTGTGGTCATCCACAATGCTAGTGGCTTTGCGGATACAGCCTGTGGCATAAATGTCCCTGATGGAGGGAAAAGAGAACCTGGTGAATTTCTGATTTTCTCAGCTGTCCTTGCTATATAGCAGGGTCTTGCTATCCGAGTCTGTGCACATTTTAAACCAGGCAGTGACGCAGCTGTTTAGGATGCTTTTGATAGTCTCTCTGTAGAATTATGTTAAGATGGGTTAAGTTGGGCTTTCCTCAGCCTTCACAGGAAATGGTAGCTGTGGGGAAAAAGATTTTCCTGAACATGCTTGTCTTGGTTCGGAAGCACCTGTAGCACCTCTCAGAGGGCAGGAGTGCAAACAGTGTATGAGCAGAGTGAGAAAAATCATCTTTAGGTTACGTATGTAACCTTAGCCCCTGAGGGAACGAGAAGCTGCATCACAACGCTTTGGGAAGGATTCCGCGTTGCTCACGCTCTGAATCACGTGTGAAATCCGGCCAACAGCAAAGCGCGACGTCACCGGCGGAGTGACGTCACAACGAGGAAGCTACAAAATGCTCATGCAGTGGAGCCGGGAGATGGATTCTGAAAATGAGAATGGAAGCGTGGCAGGGATGCAGGGAGTGTGGCTTAGAGATGCAGCGTCTCGTTCCGCTTAGGGAACTAAGGTTACATACATAACCTAGAGACGTTCCCTTTTGGGAACTCGAGCTGTGTCACAACACTTTGGGAACGAGTGTCCAATCATGCCACACTGACCAGTCCTGGCCTAGTGTGTGAGAGCACAACCAGAGCACAGGACAGAGGAGCCGGGAGTGGCTCTAAGGTCAAGGTCGTTGAACCTGACGAATGCAAATGTCCTGGAGTGGGACTCCAGCGGACCAGGCCGTAGAAGCCGCCACACTCAGAGTGGAGTGAGCCTTGACCCCGAAAGGGTCTGGGGGCAGTGCCCCGCAGCCGTTGGGGCCTCCTGAGAGGTGGTGGGTCTCCTCCATCTGCTACGAGGCTGGGCGGAGGTGGAGGGAGACACTCACTGAAGATGGCTGTGCCCTGAAGCACATCCTGTGGCAGGGTTAACAGCCTGACCTCCTGGTGGCACTTAAGAGAGACGGGACCGTGTAATGTGGTGTATACCACCCTCCTAAGGTTGAGGCTCTCTGGTAGTCAGGGCCTGCGTGCTGGAGAGGATGACCCTCAGGTCTGCAGGTCCTTGGGCTTGGGCCTAGATCGTCGTCGAGGGCCCTTGGGCCCCTCCAGAGGGGTGCGGGTGGCAATGGTCTGTTTTTGGGCTTCACAGTGGCGGGCTGGGGCTGCGCTTGCAGAGCAGGCCCCATGGGAGTGTCGAGGGAGATACCGCTGGAACACCACCGACTGCTTCTTGACCTCCCAGAACTTGTCAACGACTGCACCTACGGCGTCACTGAACAAGCCAGGAGGGGCCATTGGGGCATTCAGCAGGAAAGCCCTGTTCCTGTCGGAAATATCCGACAGGGTGAGCCACAGATGCCTCTTCAGCCCCAGAGCTGAATCCCTCGTCCATCTCCCGCAGCAGGTCAGCCTGGTATGCCTGCAACACACCCGTTGTGTGGAGGCAACCCGCAGCCTGACCCGCTTCCACGTAAGCCTTGCCCACTAGAAACGATGTGGCTTACAACAGTTTAGTGGGCAGTACCAGGGCCTTAAGAGACGATGCTACACCCGGGGAGAGATAGCTAGCTAGCATCTCTTCCACCCATGGCATCGTCCCATAGCTGCACTCTTTCATCCCCACTATGTTCACATACAGTGAGGTTTGTTGGGTGAAGAGGTGGGCCGCATATGGGCTATCCTGAAACCTGGACACCTCAATGTGCAGATCCGTGAAAAACGGCAGGCCCCAGCATGAAGGCTATGGTGCAGGGAGCAGGAAGCGCTCATCCAGCTTTCTTCCGCTTCTCGTAGGTAGAAGGTAGCTCGAGCTTGGACAGGCCTGCGTCACTACCTCCAAAAGCTCCTCGTACAGCACAGGCTGGGGGAGTCTGTGGGCTCACTAGCCTCCATGATCTCTCCCTCCTCAGAGGAAGAAATGTGGAGCGCCGCACTGTTCGCACCGGGGGAAGAAACCACTAAAGGGAAAGCACTCTCCCTGAAGAGCGAGCAGAGAGTGCACTGGCTACAATGCGAGCAGTCGACTCCCTCGAGAGCCAACTGAGCATGCTCCTCACCCGCCATGCCGGGCTTTGCCATTGGCCGGATTTCACACGTGATGCAGAGCATGAGCAACGCGGAAGTGTTCCCAAAGCATTGTGACGCAGCTCGTGTTCCTGAAAGGGAACTTTAGTGATGTTGTAAGCTTTCCTAAAACAGTGTTTGCTGTTAATGTCATTAGTCTTTGGGAGTGAGGTTCTAATGATAAGTTGTGCAGTTTTCACCACCCTCTGCATTGCTTTCCGGTCTGACACAGAGCTGTTTTCATACTGGTCTGCAGTTTAACTGGTCAGGAGATCTTTTTTTGTCTATGAGTGGTCCTCAGATCAATTTGAATAAGCTGTGATGTTGAAACAGTCTACCACCACTCCATTGATATGCATGGATGCAGGGTGCATTTTATATGATCATGAAATGTACCGTACTGTCTTAATACACTTTGGATAAAACTGTTCTCCAAACTAAGTATAAACAGGAAAGCCCCCACAAACCCATTAACAAAGGATGTTTCTCCCTCCAAAAAGTTCATGCCTGGCATTGGCCATTCCACCAAAGATGGGTGTGGCTTGGGGACCTTTAAAATGTCCTGAACCCCACCAATCGTCGCTCAGAACCTTTTCTCCGAGACGGGACTCAAACCCTTTGAGGCAGATTTCCAGCAAGCTTTACCTTCAAGAACTTCTCCTACTTTGATTTTCAGGAGAACCTGGAAGAACTTCTAACTTTCTCCTAACGAACTCTTCAAGAATTTCCTTTGTCTACCGCATCTGGACTCTTGTCTCAACAAAGTAACCAATGCAAGTAACCTGTCAGGGTAGTGACAACGCGAAGGAAATGGGAGTAAGTCAATCATTGTTTATTTAACTTTCCTCACACAAGCACAAGACTGGGAGCGTTACGAACCGTAATGCTGGTATAGTCCATAATGCGTGGATAATCCGTAAAGCGGGTAGGATCCGTGACGCAGGGATAATCCGTAAAGCGGGTAGGATCCATAACACAGGGATAATCCGTAAAGGCAGGTAGAATCCGTAAAGCGAGTACAATCCGTAACACGAGTATAATCCTAAGGATCGGAACACAGAGTAGGAACCAGCAGGGAATGCTGGCAGTCACGGATTGGAACACAGAGCAGGAACCAGCAGGGAGTGCTGGCAGTCGGGAATCCAGGAGATTACTAGCATGAGTGTCTAGAACCGACAGCCAGTGGGGTCGGGACGGGAACTTATATAGGGGAATAGGTATCTGCGATTAGCACCGGGAGCAGCTAAAATAGAGATGCTGAAGGGGCGTAGCAGGGGGATCCCTGACATAACCGTTTTACCAACAAGTCTAAATGCATGATTAAGCTTGATCCCCTTATTTTTAAGGTGAATTTGAATTTCTTGATGATTTTCGTTTAGGTTGTGGTTATTTTGAAGTTAACCTTGCCATTCCTTTTCTTCATTTCTCTCTCTTTCTTCCTTTTTCCTTCTCTTCCTCCTTTTTATTTATTATTAAATTTTTTTTGTATGTTTGTGTAGTTAGTTCTATGTTGTGTTTGTCTCATTCATTAAACGCCGTATTTTTCATAAGTGATTGTCTCCGCTCACATTTCAAAGTTCCGGCGATATTTGATCTTAGCTACATTCTCTATTAATTGTATGGTATAAAGGAAAAGGGGGTCGCATCTTTCTTGGCCGGGGAGATACCCCTTTTATAGAATTAATAAAAGATTATACTCTTAGTGCCGGTCCCAAGCCCGGATAAATGGGGAGGGTTGCGTTAGGAAGGGCATCCAGCGTAAAACATGTGCCAAATCGAATATGCAGATCACAAATAAGAATTTCATACTGGATTGGTCGAGGTCCGGGTTAACAACGACCGCCACAGGTATCGTTAGCCGACAGGGTACCGGTAGAAATTGGGCTACTGTTGGCCGAAGGAGGAGAAGGAGAGGAGGAAGACGTCTACAGAGACAGCAGGAAAAGGAGAAGTGTAGGAGAGTGGAGGTTCGGGTTGGTACTTTAAATGTTGGTACTATGACTGGTAAAGGGAGAGAGATAGCTGATATGATGGAGAGGAGAAAGGTAGATATGTTGTGTGTTCAGGAGACCAAGTGGAAAGGGAATAAGGCCAGGAACATTGGAGGTGGGTTTAAACTGTTCTATCATGGTGTGGATGGAAAGAGAAATGGTGTAGGGGTGATTCTGAAGGAAGAGTACAGTAAGAGTGTAGTGGAGGTGAAGAGAGTTTCTGATAGGGTGATGAATGTGAAGCTGGAAGTTGAAGGGATGATGATAAATGTCATCAGTGCCTATGCTCCACAAGTCGGCTGTGAGATGGAGGAGAAGGAAAGATTCTGGAGTGAATTAGATGAAGTGGTAGATGGTGTACCTAGAAAAGAACGATTGGTGATTGGGGAAGACTTTAATGGGCATGTAGGTGAAGGGAACAGAGGTGATGAGGAGGTTATGCGTAGGTATGGCCTTAAAGAGAGGAATGTGGAAGGGCAGATGTTGGTGGATTTTGCTAAAAGGATGGAAATTGCAGTTGTGAATACGTATTTTAAGAAGAAGGATGACCTATAAGAGTGGAGGAAGGTGCACACAGGTAGACTATGTTCTATGCAGGAGATGCAACCTGAAGGAGATTGGAGACTGTAAGGTGTTGGCAGGGGACAGTGTAGCTAGACAGCATCGGATGGTGGTCTGTAGGATGGTTTTGGAGGTGAAGAAGAAGAGGAGGAGAGTAAGGACTTAAAGAAGAATAAGATGGTGGAAGCTGAAGGAGGAAGAGTGTAGTGTGAGGTTCAGGGAAGAGGTCAGACAGGGGCTCGGTGGTGGTGAAGAGGTGTTGGATGATTGGGTAACTACTTCAGAAGTGATGAGGGTGGCAGCTAGAAAAGTACTTGGTGTGACATCTGGAAATAGAAAGGAAGACAAAGAGACGTGGTGGTGGAATGAGGAAGTGCAGGAGAGCATGAGGAGAAAGAGGTTGGCAAAACAGAAGTGGGATCGACAGAGTGATGAGAAAAGTAGGCAGGAGTACAAGGAGATGCGGCAGCAGGTGAAGAGGGATGTGGCGAAAGCCAAGGAAAAGACATATGAGGAGCTGTATGAGAGGTTGGACACTAAGGGAGGAGAAAAGGATTTGTACCAATTGGCCAGACAGAGGGACCGAGCTGGGAAGGATGTACTGCAAGTTAGAGCAATAAAGGATGGAGATGGAAATGTGTTGACTAGTGAGGAGAGTGTGTTGGGAAGATGGAGGGAGTATTTTGAGCAGCTGATGAATGAGGAAAATGAGAGAGAGAGAAGGTTGGATGATGTGGAGTTAGTGAAGCAGGATGTGGATAGGATTAGTTAGGAGGAAGTGAGAGCAGATATTAAGAGGATGAAGAGTGGAAAGTCGGTTGGACCAGATGACATACCTGTAGAAGCATGGAAATGTTTAGGAGAGATGGCAGTGGAGTTTTTAACCAGATTGTTTAACAAGATTCTGGAAGGTGAGAAGATGCCTGAGGAATGGAGGAGTGTGCTGGTACTGATCTTTAAGCATAAGGGAGATGTGCAGACCTGCAGTAACTACAGGGGAATTAAGTTGATCAGTCACACCATGAAGTTATGAGAAAGAGTAGTGGAAGCCAGGCTGAGAGAAGCCCATCTGTGAGCAACAGTATGGTTTCATGCCGAGGAAGAGCACCACAGATGCCTTATTTGCTTTAGGAATGTTGATGGAGAAGTATAGAGAAGGACAGAAGGAATTGCATTGTGTATTTGTGGATTTAGAGAAAGCGTACAACAGAGTGCCAAGATGGGAGTTGTGGTATTGTATGAGGAAGTCAGGTGTGTCAGAGAAGTATGTGAGGGTGGTGCAGGACATGTATGAGGACAGTGTGACAGCAGTGAATTGTGCAGTAGGAAAGACAGACTGGTTCAGGGTGAAGGTTGGACTGCATCAAGGATCGGCCCTGAGCCCTTTCCTGTTCGCAGTGGTGATAGACAGGTTGACGGACGAGGTCAGACAGGAGTCTCCCTGGACTATGATGTTTGCAGATGATATTGTGATTTGTGGTGAGAGTAGTGGCGGGTTGAGAAGAGCCTGGAGAGGTGGAGATATGCGCTGGAGAGAAGGGGAATGAAAGTCAGTAGGAGTAAGACAGAGTACATGTGCGTAAATGAGAGGGAGGGCAGTGGAGTGGTGCAGTTACAGGGAGAAGAGGTGGAGAAGGTGGAGGAGTTTAGGTACCTGGGTTCAACAGTGCAAAGTAATGGAGAGTGTGTTAGAGAAATGAAGAAAAGAGTGCAGGCAGGGTGGAGTGGGTGGAGAAGAGTGACAGGAGTGATTTGTGATAGAAGAGTATCTGCAAGAATGAAAGGGAAAGTTTATAGGACTGTGGTGAGACCTGCGATGTTGTATGGTTTAGAGACAGTGGCATTGAGTAAAAGACTGGAGGTGGAGCTGGAGGTAGCAGAGCTGAAGATGTTGAGGTTTTCGTTGGGAGTGACGAGGATGGATAGGATTAGAAATGAGTTTATTAGAGGGACAGCCCATGTAGGATGTTTTGGTGACAAGGTGAGGGAGGCGAGATTGAGATGGTTTGGACATGTGCAGAGGAGGGACATGAGTTATATTGGTAGAAGAATGCTGAGGATGAAGCCACCAGGTAGAAGGAAAAGAGAAAGGCCAAGGAGGAGGTTCATGGATGTGGTGAGGGAAGACATGCAGGTAGTTGGTGTGAAAGAGGCAGATGTAGAGGACAGGGTGGTATGGAGACGGATGATCCGCTGTGGCGACCCCTAATGGGAGCAGCCGAAAGAAGAAGAAGAAGAATAAAAGATTATACTGTTGTTGTGTTTTATGCAATTCTTTGCGCTACCGCTAGAGTCGCTGGATAGGGGAAAGAAGGACGAAGAAGAAGTGTGAGCCAGGCGGGAATCTGTGAAGTTGCTGTTAAAAATAAAATGCAAAGTTTTGGAATTCTTGGCATCTTGCTTTTGCCTACAGATCTAACAACTGTCTGTTCGGTGGACAAACAGACCAAATTATTATACCGTTAATTCCATTACTTTTAATTCAACAACTTAGTTTTAATATTTAGTAGTAAGTATAACCCGTTATAATTACTTATAAATATTTATCTTTTTGCAAGCTAAATTCACTACAAGTCAGTAGGATCATAAAAATAAATCATGTATTCTTTAATTTCTTTTAGCTGCAAAACGCAAGAAACATTCACACTCCTGATGAGCTAATTACTAATGAAGCATACGAAGAGGGATCTGTGTGTCATTAAAAAAAGGTTTATCACCACCTTATAAATCACATCCTTCAGTAAGCAGAGGCCAGCCCAGACCACAATTGTTGGACTCAACTCATCTCATTTATTGAAACCATAACCCTAACCTGACACTTTAAATCAAATTTAAATGCCTGTAATTACACTTTAACAAACCTAGCAGCAGGAAAACAAGATTAAATTACTTAATAATATGTTAGTTTTTGGTATGTATTAGTCATTCAAAAGCAACATAGGATGGCTGTGATTACTAATTACACCTAAATACTCCCATTTTATTCGACAGGATTTATTACTTCTAAGTCTGCATATATTCTCTTTACAATATCTACAATGGACAGGTAAAAAAAATCCTAAGAGAACATATTCAACCAGTAACACTGAGCATACAATTTATAATTGCTCTACTGTCCCAATTGTGACATTAGCAAGCAGCCCAGTACTGCAAACACATTTCAATTTGATAGTTTTTTGTTCTTTGCTCCCTGATGTGACAAGTGTACGTTTAACAGCTGTGTGCGGCTCTCCTTCGGGAAATTCAAGCCCGGGATATCCTCTGATAAAAAGACTGTCTTCTGAACTTATCACAGAACAACAGTTTTTGTCAAGCAGAGAGGCACATAGACTCCCCATGTTGAACATACTGAAGCATAGTGTAGGACATGCCACAGGTTCTAGTGTTTGTGTGACTGAATTGAAAATATTGCAGTCACTTGCTGCAGCATGAAACCTATGGTTGTTTGTAGTATATCCTTGCATAGTAGTGTCCTACAACAATACTTTGCATTTGTGCATTTTACAACCACAATAATTTTCTTGTTTATACTATGCTTAAGTCTAAATTCTAATTGTCAAAAATGTGTATTCAAACCTATGTTTATACAGTTCCACTTTGGTTTATTAATGTTTTAATTGATGTGCTGCCTTGTAAACAGCCATAGTAACATACAATTACAGGTATATACAGAACAAGACAGCTATTCTAAAGAAATATTAATGATCTTACCTTGCTAAATCAATGTTTTTTTTTTCATGTCATTTAACTGATATGGTGATTATGTGTCATGGCAGTGACCATGCGTAGGAAGCGGGAGTAACTCTATCATCGTTTATTGAAAGTCAGAACAAAAACCAGAGCCAGGAAGAGTTACTAACCATAACACGGGGATAATCCGTAGCGCGGTTATAATCCATACAGCGATTATAATCCTTCAACTCGAAACATAGAGCATGAACCAGCGGAAAATGTTGGCAGTCTGGAATCCGGAAAATCACAAAACATGACAAGTAGATCCAACAGCGAGTGAGGTCTGAACGGGAACTTATGAAGGGGCGAGGTAATGTGGAACAGGTGTCGGCGATTAGCGCCGGGAGTGGCAGAGAGAGAGCCGCGAAGGGAGGCATAGCAGGAGGATCCCTAACATTACCCCCCCCTCCAGGGGCAGCACCTGACGCCCCGAGTGCACCCTTGGCAGGCGGGCCTGGGCACTCCGTGGAGGGTCTTGCCACCTGTCCAGTGCTAAAGGAGGAGGCATGGAAGAGGGAAGACTTGGACAAGCCCGCATCACCAAGAATCAGGGGAAGGCCGGGACAGATCTGAGGCGAAGCGACGCCCTCTGCGAAAGTTTGTAGTGAAGCGACGCCCTCGGTGGAGATCAGAGACTGAGGGACGCCCTCGGTGGAGATCAGAGACTGAGTGACACCCTCTGCGGAGGTTTGGAGCAGACTCTGGGGTGCGACGGCGCCTTCGGCAGGACTCAGGAGCGCAGTGATGCCTTTGGCGAACTCTGGGCCGTGACGGCACCCTCCATGGGTGTCCAAGATGCAACAGCGCCCTCTGTGGCTGTTCGAGGCACGACGGCACCCTCTATGGCTGTTGGAGAGAACTTGGACCGTGACGTCGCCTTCGGGGAGACTTTGAAGCACGACGTCACCTACAAAGGAACTTTGGGATGTGACAGCGCCTTCAGAGAGATCTGGGACCGTGACATTGCCTTAGGAGGGGACTTAAAGCGCGACTGCGGGACACTGGAGCGGAGCGGCGCCCTCAGAGGAACACTGGAGCGGAGCAGCGCCCTCCTTTCAGCCTGGCAGCGGTGAGATGCCTTCGTTGCTCCCAGTAAATGTCTCCGGTGAAGCAATACCCCCAGCGGGACTCATGAACTGAGCGGCACCCCCAGCGGCACCAGAGACGGCTGGGCGATGCCCACAGTGGAACTTGGAGGCTTGGCGGTGTACTTCATGGAGCTTGGAGACTGAACTTGGGTTGGCTCCTCCTGACATCGGTAACTCAGTCCGGGGACTTCCCAGAACCATGGGGGCTGAAGTGGAGGTACACTGCTATCATCCCAAACATCCCTGTGAATTTCCTGGTGAAACTGGTAAACAAGCCAAAATTGCCCCTGGTCGCGCTCCACATTTTCCAGGCCCAAGAGAGAGCCTCCCCGGACAGGAGAGAAATAAAGAAAGCAATCTTGGTTTGTTCGGTGGGGTCGGATCTTCTGTCACGGCAGTGACCACGCGTAGGAAGCGGGAGTAACTCTATCATCATTTATTGAAAGTCAGCACAAAAACCAGAGTCAGGGAGAGTTACTAACTGTAACGCGGGGATAATCCGGAAGGCGGGTATAATCTGTATAGCGGGTATAATCCTTCCATTTGGAAGTGCTGGGAAAGCGGGAAATGCTGGCGGTCTGGAATCCGGTAAATCACATAACATGACAAGTAGATCCGACAGCGAGTAAGGTTGGAACGGGAATTTATGAAGGGGCCAGGTAATGTGGAACAGGTGTCGGCGATTAGCGCCGGGAGCAGCAGAGAGAGAGCCACGGAAGGAGGATACCTGACAATATGGCAATTTTGATAAATAAGCCAGGGCACAAAATTGGTAATGTTAAAATAAGAAACATAAACAACATAAAAATGTATAAGACACACACATAAAACTTTATAAGTTTTCCAAACCAAGCATAAACAGGTAATCCCCACAAACGCAAGAACAAAGTAAGTTTCGCCCTCTGAAAGTTCATGCCTGGCATTGGCCATTCCACCAAAGATGGGTGTGGCTCGGGGACCTTCAAAATGTCCTGAACCCCACCAATCGTGGCTCAAGAACTCTCCTTCGAGACGGGACTCAAACCCTTTGAGGCAGATCTTCAAGCAAGCTTTACCTTCAAGAACTTCTCCTACTCTGATCTTCAGGATAACCTGGAAGAACTTCTAACTGCCTTCTAACGGACTCTTCAAGAATTTCCTTTGTCTACCGCATTCGAACTCTCGTTCAGCAAAAGCCAATACAAATAACCGTTTTTAAGAATATTTAAATGCGTGATTAAGCTCGAGCCCCCTTATTAAGGTGAATTTGAATTTCCTGATGATTCTCATTTAGGTTGTGGTTATTTTTGAAGTTAAGCTTGCAATTCCTTTTCTTCCTTCCTCTCTCTTTCTTCCTTTTTTCTTCTGTTCGTCCTTTTACATATTCTTAACTTCTTTTCCTCTTTTATGTATGTTTGTGTACTTAGTTCTATGTTGTGTTTGTCTCATTCATTAAATGCCGTATTTTTCATAAGTGATTGTCTCTGAGTGGTGCTCACATTTCAAAGTCACTGCAATATTTTATCATATTTCATGCTCTAATACTTGTAAGGTATAAAGTAAAGGGGGGGTCGCGTCTTTCTTGGCTGGGGAGATGCTACCCCTTTTTTAGAATTAATAAAAGATTATACTGTCTGTTTGGTGGACGAACAGACCAAATAATTGTAACGTTAATTCCACTACAGTTAATTCAACAACTTAATTATTTATGAGTTATTATAACCCATTATAATTACTTATAAATATTTCTCTTTTTGCGAGCTAAATTCGCTAATGTACGCCTGCAAAAAGCTGTCTGAAGCCAAGAACTACATGCCAATCAGAAAAGGCCCTCTCACCCCTCTACTCAACTGGGCCAGATGGTTTGGCTATCCACATGCAATTTCAAACTAAAGCTACTATGGAGAAAACTAAGCCTTCGTTTCATCAGACCGTTCAGAGGGTGACTACAATACTTGGTTGATTAGAAAGGATGCGATCCAGAGGAGCAATGCTGGGTGAACACAGAAGACATTCTGAAGGTGTTACTAGGAGGGGGGTTCTGTAACAATGTCCTCTCCGCACCACCTGAGGAAGCCATCTCGCAAGTTCTAAACACTTCTGGGTCAAGCATCACTTTCTGTGTTTACGGCTAATAAGCCATGCTAACACTATGCTACAATGCGAAGTACTGTGTCTTCCTAGCTCATACCAAGCCATTTCTCTATTGTTGTTCTTTGTCTTATTATGCACCGACCTTGCTTTTGTTTATGACCACCGTTTGTTTTGCTCTTTGTGATTTATCAGACTTGTTTGCGTTGCGGGCTGCGTTTATTGTGTACCAGGCTATTGCTCTGACCACTGACCATATTTTAGCCTTACATTAGGATTACCTCTGCTAGTTCCTGAATAAACCGCAAATGGATTTTACACAGCCAGTCAAACTCACAATACCAAACTGTGGCTTATCCCTTACTTATAGCACATAACATGGATTATAAGCAGTTTTTTCAATTCTCTATTTCTCATACATTTTCTATTTTCTGTAATCTAATTTTCACAAGGAACTTATTGATAAGTATGTTGTTTGTAACAAAGGAAAAAAACAATATCTTTCGTATGGCGAACCTTTAACTGGTTTTTAATGTTTGCTTTTTTAGCACTGGAAAGACAACTTTGCACTTTTTTGGTTTATCTATAACATTAATTTAAAGAGAGACAGAGGGGAAAAAACAGGCTGCAGAGAAAATTCACCTATTTATGGGTGCAGTAACATAAGTATTAACTGGAACAAACTTGCCTCACAGATGTTAGACAACATTAAAAGTAACTATGAACTGATGAAAAAAACAAACAAACAAAAAAACAAAAACAAAGTGGAACTTTTTGTAGAACTCGGTGTGTGAAGGGTGTGTGTTTCCACCTTGTTCAAGTTTGTGCTCCACCACTCGCACAACACAACAGTTACTGAAAACATAACCAGACACAACCTGACCATGCTCCCACAGCCTCACTTCCCTAAGCTTAAAGGGAAATCGTAATTCTAAAGCATACAATCTACATGTGTAATGACAATAAAGTTGAATCTAATCTAATCTAATCTAATCTGATCTAATCTAATCTAATCTAATCTATGCAATATAAGAGTTGAGAAGGATCCACATATGGGCATGATGGTCATAAATCTACATACATTTGGCGACATTGTGTAAGTTAATAGAAACCAGTGTATGTTTATTATTACTTTGTATATTCCTATAGAATGTTAAATTCCTTAGGTTTAAGAAATTGTTTTATTAGCATAGCATGTAGCAGTGCAAGAGCATTAGATTACAACAAAAATAATTTGCAGTTACCCTATACACATCATTTTATATTGCATCCTGTTTGTTTAGTTTAATTCCAGTAAAAATCTGACATTTTGTGATTTTTAATAAAGTGCACACATACAAACCAAACACAATAAAACGAAACACAAAATGAACAAAAAAAATAAAATCATAACATAAGACATAGAACAATGGTACAAAAACAACCATGAACAAAAAAACATGAAAAGACAAACAAGAGACAAAATGTGCCCCTAAACACAGTTCATAAATGAATCCTGAAGTCTTTTACTTTCAGTCAGTGTTTGATTTGTAACACCATATTTAAATTGCAATGAGTTCTGAAGCACTGTTATTTGAAAGAATTGGGGTCAGCGTGTTGCAATAAGTAATACAGATAACAATTAAAGTTTGGCCATTTGAGCAGCCACCATCTGTGTCTAATGATCACTAAACCCCATGTTATTATGGAGATAACATTGCGTATTTGTGTGCATACAAGTATGTAAAGAGGAGAGAAACTGCTGAATGTGGGGAATGTACAAGTGTTACTTACCTCTCTGTTTTCCTTTTAATGTACATACCAGGAGTTGTGCTCACACTGAAAAGATGGAATTGGAATTTAAACAATCAGCAATTATGATACTAATCACATCTGCTTTCCATCGACCATATGCTGCACTGGAGAGGACATTTAGATGCACTAGTTTCCTAAGGTCTCATTACATCTGCCCAAACCACATTAATAAAAATACACCTAGTAGTTACACAGCAAGCAGTTACCACAGGATTATAGTAAAAGACCTGGAGGCACTTACAGAGCCAAGCAGCCTAAGGATGATGTGCCCAAAAATGTCTACTTTCTGTCCCAATTTAAAAAAATAAATAAAATAAATACATGTCAAAATGTCAATAGGTGGACTAACTTCCCTAATTTTAGATTCACACACATTTACACCTAGGGGCAGGTTTAAAGCAAATAATCCACCTACTGTCATGTTTAAAAAATGAGTGGAAGTTCTGATTAAACCCATTTGACCACAGGGAGGACATGTAGCTCAGGGAACGCTGGATCTAAAAAGCAAAAATGATAAACACGTGAAATTTCTTTGTGCTTTACATTTTAATAGATGAAAATAAACAAATGCCATTGACTATAAATTAATTGTGACAAACCACACTACTAAACAGCAAAAAGGAAGTAAAATGACCTACAAGGGCACAGCTGAGGCATGAGTCAACAAGCTTATTCATGTGCAGGGAGATAAGAAAGCTTGAGCATCTAACTAGAGGAGAAGAGAGCAGATGGAGCAAAGAATTTTCCTTCTCATCATCACACTATTTTTAGCTTTGGAGTATGGCTAACTATCAATGCAATGCAACTGTAAATAAGTGAAAAGAGATTCTTTCCCTCCCAGATACTTGCACGTCAGCCACAATCTTGGTATGTCCAATGGGCGGATAAGCAATTAGAGCTAAAATTATATTTATCAAAGAAAATGTATTGTTACTGTATTGAAAAAAATATATACAATATATAAAGATATTCATATACATTCACTCATTGCAGTGTTGCATTTCAGTGCTGTTATAAATTAACATTATGAATGAACATCAAAACACTGCAAAAGTAAGATTACTGAAGAATCACAAGCCCAAGAACCAGATCATAATAAAAAAGGATTGCTGTATGCATGACAACAAATAGGGCTTCCTATAATTTCAACAAAAGCTGGACACTGGCATCTTTTATAGCAATGTGTGCATGCAAGTGAACAATAATCCACTTGTGCAATAATGTATAAATAATGTCTAAGATCAAAGAAAAATACAAGCAAGAACAAAACATCATTACCAAGGGAAGAAAAATATACTTATATATAATAATAAAAATAACATAGCTAAATACATTTATAATTTTAACTGTAAATATTTAAACTTAACTAAATATTCAGAAATCTTTTGCCACAGTTGCAACAAAAAGTCTGATTTTACAGTTTTTTCTTTGCTTTGTATTTGTATTAGCCCTTAGTTGAACACTGGAGAGTGCAGACATCGTTTCATTCCCATTTTTGTGATCCTGAACAGTGTGTTTACCATCATAGTCATTGCTTCCTTGACAATGTCACAATACGAGAATTATTATTTTGTGTTTTGTCAAAAAAACTATGAACCCCAAATGAAGCTTCAGTTGCAAGGGCTGGTTAAAAGAAATGTGCCCTGCTTAATGTTGCTTTCAATTCAAACTTCTTTTTTTCCCTGTGTGATGTACCCAGAAGACAGCTGGCATTGAAGTTCCTGTGTGTTGTGTTTCTTGGCCACCGCTATGCTAGCTTCACATATGAGGCATACACTTTTTTCATTGACATTTGAAAAGAGGTAATCTGTCTCCCACTCCTTTTTACAGAATGTCTTTTACTTTTTGCACAACTTGGTACATCATCAGCCATACCATAGTTATTTTTCTCATTTTATACAAGTATAATGAAAAAAAAAAGGATTCAAATTAAGCCTATTTATAGAACCTGCTTGGTGGGTGGCTCATTGATTCTACATTGAGATCCATGTTAAAGACCACTGGTCTATGTTTTGAAATATGGATTTGGTTTCTGGTTTGTTTGCTATAGCTTAAATTAAACCATTTTCCAATAATACATTTTGTCTCATTAATTTGATAAAGTTTCATTCAGGTTTTTGCTCTTTTCCAACAATGATTATCTAGTTGAACTATGAGCAGAGGGAGAGCAAAACAATCAAACTAACTAAAAAACAGAGCACCTTATAGCCCAGAGAGTCTGCAGACTGGAAAATACAGACCCAAAATCTTAAATGTGCTAAAAAAGAAATGAATGTTTATTTTTAAATTGATTTAATTTTGCAAAAAAAAAAAAAAATAAATAAATAAAAATAGTGGCCTTAACTTTAACAGATTAGGAATTTAAATATGCAAAATTTTCCATCATATAAATACATTGTAAGTAAGGGAGGAGATGACTACACTGCATGTCTAGATTATTTCACTTTGAGCGCTGAAATGCTGCTTCACAGCTATAACTAAATGTCCTGAGAGAAACCAATTCAGTACACATCGTGCTTCCTTTTCTTGGAATCACTTCTGGAAGTGCTTCGCCATGGAGTTCTCCATTTCCCATAGCTGGGCAGCTGAGACTGTCTTAACACCAACAGACAGAATGTGAGAGGCAGCTAAACCTTGTCCTCCTCTGCCTCTAGCACAAACTAATAGGGCTCTTAGAGACGTTACACACACAGCATTACAAAAACTCTCCCACAAGTCCCATCCAGATTGTTTTTCTTTGTGAAAAAATAATAATCATTCTGAAATATGTTGCACATACTATAACTCCAGTTCTAAAAAAGTTGAGACACCCAGTAAAATGTAAACAAAACCAGGATGCAATGATTTGCAAATTTACACATCAAATGTACTGTCAGAATCTTCCGGGTTCGTGACACGCACTTTCGGGTTGGTGGCACGCATCTTGGCGTTCTTCCCACGCCACCCAGTGTTTAAGGACACCAAAGATATTAACTTGTCTGGGCCAGATTCTCTCACCAGCTCTTTGGACTTTGGACTAGAGACCTGCACTGCACGGAACGGATTTTTCCGCAAGGTTCTGTCCCGCTCCACAAAAATTAGTTTTTTTGTCCCACTCCCACCCGCAGGTAGAGACCTGCACAAGACTGATTTTTTCAGTCCTGCTCCTCTCTGGACCGCAATATTTAAGTTTTGTGCATAAATGTAATTCTATAAATAGTTTAATTATTTAGCTAATCTGCTTTTATTTTGTTTTACTTGCTTCCATTCTGAATATAAATAAAAATTAAACAGAAAATAAACATGTTTTATTTTATTTACGTTTGGTTCTTGTGTACATGATGAACATCGAACATGAACAACAAACTTCTTAGAACATAGAACATCAACGGAAACAATATCATAAAAAAGGCAAATTTTCAATATTTAGCCAAATAATAATAATAATAATAATAATAATAATAATAATTATAATTATAATAATAACAGAATTAACCTAAATTACACGTACTTAATGTGTTTATGTAGGAATAGCATGTCATTCAATGATGAGGGCTTCAGATTATGCGTCTTTGTTCGAGCATGCGCAAATACTGAAAGTTTTCTTCCGATGGTGCACTGGAAGCTGGAATACCCAATACAGAGCGTGGTAATTTGCGTAATCTTGGAAATTCTTGACCTTGTCTTTTCTACCACTGAAGAACATCCTTGGGCCCATGTGCTTCTGATCCATCCAACTTTACCTTTAAATATCACACTATTTCTGAATTGATTGACACGTCTCTGTCTATGGTATCATCAGCATCCCTCCATTCCACGAAGTCATAAATAGTAGCCTTTTTTGCTTGTGGTGGTAGAATTCCCTGTGTCTTCATCAAACCCCAACTCCTCAACTAGCACTTTGACGGCATGTATCACAGCTTGTCTTTCATTATCATCAATCATCTTTAACTGTCACAGTTTGGGAGTCATGAATGTAGCTATTTTGACCGGAATGTTTGAAATATGTGGCTATTTTTTTCACGTCATTTAGAATGTGGCCAACTTCGGGTGTTTTGTCCACCACAGCCAATGAGAACGCCTGTGAAAGAATGGTGTTGAGTATGTGAGCACTACAGTTCAGTTTTTTTAAGCTGTGTTAAAGCTGCCATCATTTGTTGCAGCAAAGTACTCATGTTGCTGTCACATACAATTTTCCTTTATTTGGTTTTATTGTCTTATAAGTTATGTTTTTTTTACCAATGATTTAATATTTGCAGCACTCAGCGACTCACCTCTGTCTTGTGCTTCAGACATTTTTGATTAGTGTATTCTAGATTATAGATTATTCTAGTAGTCTAATAGTCTGTGCATGAACCACGTGAGAGTTTGCAGTAGATAAATAATTAATTAATAATATTTTTTAAATATATTTTTAATATTTTTGCAGTAGTATTTTTTTCTCCTGCAACTCACACACACAAGTATTTTACTGCCCGCACCCGCGTTCACCCATCAAATCTTATCCCGCGCCAAGCTCATTTGTGCTGGGTCCCGTGGGAGTGGAGGTCTCTACTTTGGACTTTGATTTTTTATTTTTTTTGCCCTATATTGCTCTGTTTGCTGTGCCTGATTTTGGAACTGTTATTGGATCTGATTCTGTCTGCCCTTTGTTGTTCTGTTTGCCTGTGTTCTGACCCCCAGACTGTTAATAGTTTTTCCTGCCACTTCTATATTACCCTGTAGAAATTTTCATATGTTTTGGGACAGTCAGTATTGTCTCTGCTTGCTTTAGACTGCTTAATTATACTCCAGTTGCGTCCTGCATTAGAGTAATTTCAGTCACACTCCTGACAAAGCAGCTTTACAGAACTTAAGAATTAAAGGCAATAATGTGGTGAGCAAGCCTGGGGCAACGGTGGCAAGGAAAAACTCCCTTAGATGGTATTAGGAAGAAACCTTGAGAGGAACCAGACTCAAAAGGGGAACCCATCCTTATTTGGGTGATACCAAGAGAGAGAGAACTACCATGAGCACCGGAGTGTTTGATTATGAGTAATGTCCTTTTTACAGTCTTATACAGTCAGTTGACATTGTGGAACCAGGGGCTACTAGGCAACTAAAAGAATAGCTCAACACTGTAAAATAGCTCAACAAACAAGGTCATTTTAAATTTGATGGCTGCAACACATCTGAAAAAAAAGATGGGACAGGGTGATCTTTATCACTGTTTAACATCCCTTCTCCTTTCAACAATAATCTGGGATCTGAAGAGATCATTTGCTGGAGTTTTGGGAGAAGAATGTTGTCCCATTTATGTGGCACAGGATTTCAACTCAACAGCAGTCCTGGGTCTTCTTTATAATATTTTTATATTTCATGATGCACCAAATGTTGATGTTGCAAACAGCTGGTAAACCAGGAACAAAGTCATAAGTTTCTGAAGACTTATAGATGTGTGTCGGGAGTGAATGTTAGCCTGTCTGGTCTGATGAATCACATCTTTTACATCATGTGGAAGACAGTGTTTATGTGCATCATTTTCCTGTGAAAGAGATGGCAGCAGGATACAATATGCCAAGAAGGCATGCCAGTGGATGCAAGGCGATCTTTGCAATGCTTTGCTGGGAAATCTTGGACCTGGCATTCATATAGATGTTACTTTGATGCTAGCAAGCTAGCTAATTACTCTGATGATAAGTATTAATATCTCACTCATATATATATTGCGATGTGTGAAGTAGTTGATAATGTTGTGAGCTCTGCACAGACCTTTGCTGTGGTGAAGGTGATCAATGGCAGGTAGCTGGGTGCCAGTGATGCGTTGGGTGATTTTGCCCACATTTTGCAGGGCTTTAAGTTCACACACAGTGAAGCTCCATACCGCACCCTGATTTAATGCAGGATGCTTGCAAAGATGCAGTGATTAATATCCCTGGGGACATATGCACTTTCTTAAGACTCTTTAACAAGTACAGATGCTGTTGCACCTATCTAAACAGAGCTGAAGCGTGCTGGTGCGAGGACAGATCCTCAGAGATGTGGACTCCTAAGAACTCAAAGCTGGAGACCCATTTTACCTCAGTTCTGTTGATCTAGACAGGGGCGTGTCTCCTGCTGTTGGATTTCTGGAAGTCCACAATGAGCTCTTTAGTCTTCATGGCATTAAGGGACATGTATCACCTACCTACGCATTGTGACAGACCAAATACATAATTTCACTGTACATTTCCTATTTCCTAATAGGTAGGAATAATGCACCCTGCTGCTCAGAGAAAAGGAAAATAAAGAGTTAAAGGTAACATCCAAATCAATTTGATTGGAACCACCATCTTTTGTGGTAACAGGAAGACATGCATCAAGGCATCTTCTCTGTCCTTACATATGTGGTGGAATGAACTTCATCTGACTGTCTGAGTATCTTTAAACAAAGACTAAAAACCTACCTTTTCACCAATCTCTTATAGCCACCGGATTATACAATCAATCCAACCTTTCAATCTTATCATCATTCCTGTTCTTTCTTCCATCCTGTCCATGGCCAAAAAAGAGGCAACAGAGGGTTTCCTTTTCAGAGAGGGTCCTAAGTAGTTAAGTGGCAGGCATTTAGCCTTGTCTAGCCTCCTTGTCTTGATTAGCTAGATGATGGTGGGCCAAAAGGTTTTCAAGCCTGAGGTGATGCAGATAAAATGTTTTTGCCTTTGAGTAGATGTTTTATAGATGGCAAAATATACTAAGAAATGAAGCGATTAAACAAGTATTCGAAATGCATACAAGACGTTCACATAGCATTTGGCCTAAGCTTGTGGTATCTTTGAATTAGGATCCCATCTGACAACAACAAAAACATACTACTAAGAAAAAAATGACAATGCGTGTGTGTGTTCCTGCTGTGTCAGAAGCAGTAGTTAAGTGGTTGATCCAGTCCCAGAGGATTGCTGTTAATTACTAGTCAAATAGTAGACACACATTAATTAACATTCTAATTACTGATGCATCCACCTTTCTCCTTTCTGTTGTCCTCTCTTTTTTTCTCCTCTCTTTTTCTGTGTCATCTTCTAATAAGCTAAAATCAATCTGACAGAACAGAAGACAAACATGCAGGCATACAAACACATACACGCGCACACACACATTTCTCTCTTCCCTGTTCAGTGATTATATAACTGCTTACTGATCAACGCATGCTGACTAGTATGAGTCCGGACTTCCCCAGAGCACTCTCTCTCTCTCTCTCTCTCTCTCTCTCTCTCTCTCTCTCTTTCTCTCCACCACACTTCTTTTCCTTCTCCTCTTTCTCACACTTCCCCCTCTCTATCTCTTCTCTAACCCTTTCCAATTCAATCTCGTGTTCTGCCTCCCTGTCCACCCCCTTCCTTTTTTTTTTTTTTTTACATCTCCTCCTTACACACATCCACAAGACTGCAGCAGTGGGAGACCGAGAACCTCTGTGAATCTGTGCATGAGCGTGTGTGTCCATGGTGTGTGCCAAGAGCGTGTTGAAGTGTGAGACCCCCTCAGTGATGCGAGAAACTGAGAAATATATCCTGGACTTTTCTGGAATTTAAACCCTCCTCCCAAGCTTCTTCGAGCAGATCCTCACTTTTTTTATTCACCGTGGACGTGCAACACCGTCCGTGTCTTCGCACTCACGCACACACTTTCTACGACGTGAGTGTGTGTGCTTGTGTGTGAGGCACAGTTCCGGCATCTCCTTAAGCAACACTGCGAGTGTCTCAGCTCCTCGAGCCTTCCCCAGAGAGATGCGCTAAGTGAACGGAGATGTCCCAGTGCAACGGGAGGCTGCAGCTCTCGTTCTGCTCTCATGCTCCTCTCAGGGTGAGTGTGCCTTTCTGCGTTTCTCTTTTCTGCTTGCAATCAGATATGAGAACTGTGCGGCTGATGCAGACAAGCCGACATCCAAGCAGTCAGAGAGTAAGTGCTTGATGAAGATATGCTCAGCTGATGCACCTTTTTTTTGCTCAATAGCTTTGTGATTCTGCTAAATCATTTGTATTCTGTTTGTATAGCTTATTTTCAGTTTAAATGATCTTAAATTGTAAAATCTGTACAATATAAAAAATTGCTGAATTGGTGTTATTGACGTAATAATACTTTTATGTAAGAGGTTTCACAACCATTGGATTACCTGCACCATCATTTATTATGATTATAGACTTGAAACCCATTTGTCATATAGTTTATGTGTTTTAAATCAATAATAGATAAATATGTTCAGGTCCATTTCGGTTAAATATTTTAGTCTCCAAACCAGTTGGCTGCCTTTAGACAGACCAGTGTTGTAATGCTTTTAGTTCCACCAGTTTTAAGTGGTTGGATTCAGAAATATCCTGAAGCACATAAGGGTTACTGGGGCCAACTCTGAGTGATAGAAGCTAAACTGGAACATTTACAGAAACAGAAAGGCAGTGTGAGTGTGTGAGAATGTGTATGTAGGTGCATATGGGAGATTGTGTGAGTGAAAGAGAAACATTTCCTTCTTGATGCTGCCTGAGCATGTGATGATCTATTTTTCTCTGTGAGAGAATGATATAGTTCTTCAGTATGCGACAGTGGTTTACATTTATTCCTCAGAAAATAACTTTCTTGCTCGTGTGCTTGCTCACCACTACTGGAAGAAATACCATATTACTTTTCAACATCTTCAGGAGGACATCAAACTCACCTCTATTTCTCCTTCTCCTTCTCATTCCCCTTAACCATTCCATTTCTCTCTCTCTCTCTCTCTCTCTCTCTCTTTCTACCCCTCCCCACCTACTGGTGCATTCCCCCTAATTGTCCTGCTCTCCAATATATATATTTTTTTCTACTTTCCTGTAACACTTTTCAAATGTCCAACCTATGTTTTCCATGGCAGAAAAACAAGTTGTTTTAAATTAGTTATGTCTCATCTTTGCAAACTCAACTTTTTTTCTGTCCCCTCCATCATTTGTCCATGGAGGCCAAATATTTTAAACACATTTTTTATTTAGATTTAGTGACTTAAACACAATAAATGATTACTTACACAATTGTTGAAATATATATAGATGGGTACAGCCTAGTTCAAGAGCACATCATTTTCTTTTATCCTCATTCATTCTATTACTCTTTCTGCTATATGTTCTTCTATGCCATCAATTCACCAGGATTTTTAATCAGGATTTACAGGGATTCCTTCCCGCTCAAATATTTCCATTTGTCTGCTTTTTTTCCTTAGCAGGATTAGCTCTGAGTTTCCGATTCACATCCTTCCCTGCCGAGCAGTTGTAATAACAACCATTTGATCCTACTGTGCTCCTCCTCAGTTTGAAACCGTGGTTTGCCAATAAGGTGGCTAATCCGTAGTCTTGAAGAGCATCTTTATGTTGGCAGCAAGAAGAAGAAGAAGAAACAAGGTCAGCCGAATCCAATACAGCAGGAATAGTCAGAGAACAGTCATTCATCTGCTAGGCAAAGTAATCTGCACAAAAGCAGCTGCTGATCAAAACAGAGCAGCTATAAATCCATTACTGCTAAAAATGCAACTAGGCCTGACAAGCTACCAGGTGCAAAAGCACAGGCAGAACTGGGAGACCAGATTGCAGTTTGCTTTTAACCTTTTTTAATAGATTGATCCAAAAATGTTAGTATTTTCCAATTGCCTTATTTTACTGTTTTATAAATAACTAGTAGCATTAGTAGCAGTAAGTCAGAAACTCCACCAGCACTATTCTTACATACTGTATTTACCTGTCTTTTGATCACTTAACCCATCTCAACCCAGATATTGCTGGTACTTAAGTAAACAGTACCTGCATTTCTATTTTCTTTTGAATCCTATCCTATCCTATCCTATCCTATCCTATCCTATCCTATCCTATCTTTTTTTTTTTTTTTTTTTTTTTTGCACATCACTTATACAGCACAAATACTAATATGACTATGTACATATCCCACATTGAATGGAGGTTCACAGCATATAGGAAGTGTAATTTACTTACTTTACTCACTGTGAGTGAAAGTGAAAAAATTGGGACAGCAAAAAATAAAATCCAGTGTCACACATGGGCTTGCATTTTACCCGCCTCTAAGGCAGCTGGTGTGGAATGAATTCTTTAAGATAGACAAGTAACTGCTGCATGTGGCACTCATCAGAAATGCGTCCAGTCTAAATTGGCTCAAATGGAGCCCGAGGATGACATAACATCGTCTCAGAATGAGAGTGACCCTGAATTCATGCATCACATAAGGGTGGGTTTATGCAATTTTCCTTTGTTCATGTGTACACAAAATGGCAGACACAAGTATCCGGCTTCATTCTGTGCTTTGATTGTGGAAGTGTGAAAAAAAAAACCACTGCAGTACTTATATAAATAGTGACGGCAGTATAATGTGACATGTCCATAATAGATTAAACAAACTAGAGCTGGGCATCGAATTGTATACTTATGCACTATTCTAGACATTTACAAGTATTCCCTATCATGATTACTGTATGGGAGTTGGCTTCAAACTTACCAAACCCAAAATTATTTATGTTCGTAAATACTTCAGATTATATGATCATAGTTTTTGTTTTCAGAGACAGCTCTGGACAACATGCATTACTACACATGTTTAAGTGTTGCAGCTGAATTTTGCATGTTACTGGCATGTGCTGGTGATTAAGGCAACGAATGCCCAAAGGCACAACCTTGTCAGTAAATCATAAAGGAAAGCTGCAGCTGAAGTTGGGCCATTTGTAATTATAACACAGCTCAATAAAAACATGACCTGTTTCTGGTTATATAAGATTATCATTAATGTGCAAATGCTTTTCAAAGAAACTACAGGGAAACGATTACTACATTAAATAAGGCATATAGAATTTTTTTTGGTGTGATTCCAGTGATTTTCTATTGGGTGTATGTTTCACTTACATGTGAGATAAAGATTACATAGAGAACTATAATGAGCATGCTTAAGGTTGACACACCTCTAAAATCTGGTTTATACTAGCGGGTTGTGTAAACCCTCTGGGTCAAAATGATGTTGTTTCAACAGACAGGATCCTGCACAGGGCCTTGTGTGGTTGTCTCTCATCCCCTTTTGTGTGCATAAACATTTTTGTGTGTTAATGATATTGCAGCCATAGAAAGCACAACAAACATGGATAAACCACTAGTTTAAAAAAAAAAAAAAACCTTTATCCATTAGGGACTGTACAAAAAAATACCTTAACTTTTAGCCTAAATTTTTGAATGTTATCTATATCCAGTAAAACGTTCCTAAGTTCAGGCTGAGCGAACTTTTCAGCTAACTTCACTTTTCACTTAATGGCAGTGCCCTTGGGATTTTAGATTGGTCGACCATGTGGAATAAACTTAACGCTACACTAGCTTCAGAAATCATTATGATTTTGGCTAGGCTAAGGTTTAGGGCTACTGCAACACAGTGTCCAGTAGAGGGGAAAAATCAGCTCAAGCCACACACACACACAGACACACACACACACACACACACACACACACACACACACACACACACACCACCCCCACTACCACCTGCAAAATGGGATTATGAAAAGTAAGATAAATCATGGATTACATACATTATGTCTAATTGAAGACAAGTATAGAGAAATAAAAAAAAATTTAAAGAGAGAGAAGCACAATGCAATATAAATATCAAGATGACATAAATACAAATCAAAGTGACAACTGTATACTTTTTATATTCTTTGTTTTATATTAAATTTTTTAAAGACTTAATGCCCAGAAAATATGAAAGGAAACCAATTACTGATCATTTATAGACAGAAATCACCTATAGAGCAAAGTGTGTTTAAAAAAAAAAAACAACAACAATAAACAAGGCAATGCCAGAGATATCAGTAATAACTTCTGTAAACATATGACCCCATTTTCTGTGTAAAATTTAAATAAAAACAGAATTGCAAAAATGTTATAAACCCATATTTTATTCATAAAAGGACATAACATAAAATGTTTAAAATGAGCAAATGTACCATTTAAGAAAAAAAAAGGTTATTTTGAATTTGGGACAGGGCCATGCTAATCACTATGTAGCATCTCCTCTTTGGTGAACAACAGTCCATCTATATCTGGGAACTTGTTTCATGATGCTCCAAATGGTTTCAATTGGTGAAAGGTGCAGGCAGGCCAGATCAGCACCCAGACTATTCTAATATAAAGCCATGCTGTTGTAATAAATGCAGTATGTGGTTTAGAATTGTCTTGCTGAAATATGAAAGGCCTTCGCTGAAAAAGGCATTGTCTCGATCAAAGCATGCATTGCTCTTAAATCTGTTTAGTCCTGAAGATGTAGAGTCTATGGTTTCCAAAAAAAATGTCTAATTTCAATGTGTCTGACCACAGAACAGTTTTTCAATTTGCCTCAGTCCATTTTAAATGAGCTTTGTCCCAGAGATGGTGGCATTTTTGGAACATGTTCACATACTGTATTTCTTTTTCTTTGTATGATAGAGGTTTAACCTATATTTGTGGATGGCTGACTGTGTTCACAGATATTGAATTCTGGAGTTCATAAGAACTTTAATGCAAAAATTAATGATGCATAATGAGTACATAAGGTCTAATACAAAGATGACAGTACAAAAAATAATAACAAACGTGTGATTAATATTTATTTCATCCTAATCACACTCCAAAAAATCACACCACCTGACAGGTGTGCTACAAGCATGATGTTATTTGAATGATCAAATCAATAAATCAATCAGCCATTGCCATCTGTTTACATAAGATAACATACTATAGTATCAAATGAAAGGTAGGTGAGACTGCACCTGAGGCTGTTAGTTCAAGTTTGAAGATCAAGTTCATTTCTATAGCGCTTTTCACAATGGACATTGTCTCAAAGCAGCTTTACAGAATTTAAGAATTTAAGTGAATTATGTATCTTTATCCCTGATTAGCAAACCTGGGGTGACTGTGGCAAGGAAAACTCCCTTGATGAATGAGGAAGAAACCTTGAGAGGAACCAGACTCAAAATAAGAACCGAATCTCATTTGGGTGACATCAAGGGTGTAATTATACATCTTAAAACAAAACAAAACACCAAAGAGTGAGAACTACAATTAGTACTGGAGTGTGTGTGATTATAAGTAATGTTCTTTCTACAGTCTTATACAGTCAGTTGCCTTTGTGAAACCAGGAGCTACTGAGCAAATCATAAAATAGTTCAACATTTGAGATCATCATAGATCCAACACCAACTGCTCCATGCCAGAGCCTTTAAACAAATGTAGAGGTCCAATGTTCAAACTCTGCATGAAGTGGGATTCAAATCGCGCTGGTACGTCTCTAGATGGTTTGGAATGTTTGTGGGGTTGGCATCTACTTCTTTGAAGGTTCATAATCTTCATTAGGTGGGACACAACTGGAGTTGGCGCAACCTCGGGATGCCTCAGGAAGGGTAGAAAAATAAAAGCAGTGTAGAGGAATTAGCATAGCTGCTGTTCATAATATTAACAAGCAAAAGTTGATACTGTGCATTTGATCAGATGTACTGGAGCACAAGGTTATGATATGTGATGTGTTATGTTAAAAAGATGCGTCTTTAATCTATGCTTAAACTGGGAGTGTGTATCTGATCTCCGAACACTGTCAGGAAGGCTATTCTAAAGTTTTGGAGCTAAATGTAAGAATGCTCTACCACCTTTAGTGAACTTTGCTATTCTAGGAACTACTAGAAGTCCAGAGTTTTGAGATCTCAAAGAGTGTGACGGATTTTAGCGTGTTAGAAGACTGGATAGATACATGGGAGCCAAACCATTTAGGGCCTTGTAGGTAAGTAGCAATAGCCAGTGTAGGGATAAGATCGGGTTATATGGTCATATTTTCTCAACCTTGTGAGAACCTTGCCTGCATTCTGGACTAACTGTAACCTGTTTTTTAATGATGCCAGACATTCACCTAGTAATGCATTACAATAATTCAGTCTGGAGGTCAAGAATGCATAAACGAGCTACTCTGCAACATATATAGGAGATTTAGGAGCCTTGGGCAGACCTTGTACAAAGGTCATCATCGACACACAGTTCTGTTATAGTTTATACATCTTACTTTCATCACTGGATGTATGATGTGTGATCAAATAATACATTCATTTGGCTTTTTTTTGCAACCTCCTTATTTGTTTGACGGAGCCTTCTGTTTGTTTATTTTTGAAAGGGCAAATTAGAATTAATGGCAGCTTATAACGACAGCTTCATGATAAAGTGTGGATAAGTGTATTACTGTCTACTCAGATGAGCTTACACAGTGAAAATCAGACAACTAAAGACACTGAGGCTGCTGGGCAGCTCTAAGTGATTAAGTTGTCCAGCGATAGACTAAACTAATATTCATTGATAAATTAAGTGTGAAATGTCAAAAACACTTACAAAAAGTCAACTAGCAATTGTAAATGTGGTATTGTGATGTTGCAGCTATTATTTAAAGAAATTAGTATATAGGAATAAATCTATCTCTGCATCCAGTGTCATTGTGTAACATTGTGTATGAAATCATATCACTTAGTTAGTGTTTGAATGTCTTTTTATTTGTTCTCTTTCAACCAGTTCAATAATAGTCAGTTGTATTCACAAGGTTTTCAATGTCAGTTGCTCTGCTTGCAGATAAAATTGTGAGAGTGAAAATAAAATGTGCCAGCTTAATGGAGTTTAGAATTAGTATTGGTATTACTATTAGTCTTAGTATTACTAATAGTACTGAATTTAGTATGACTGGCTGGTTGTGTGCCAAGTTTTGGCAGTGCAAATTTGTTTTTGTGAAACAAATGTTTATTTGACAAAAAAATTCTAATAATCTGTTGCATTATTATTCAGAATGATCTTTGATTGCAGCATTTGCCAAAATAATTTTTGGCTGCAACTACAGCTGCTGAAGTGTTCTTCAGCTATGCACATCAGGGTGCTGATATTTTTGCCCATTCATCCAGGCAAAATTGTGCAAGTTTCGTCAAATTGAATGGGGACCACTGGTGAACAGAAAATGTAACGAAAATGTAAATATTCCAATGATGCAAAAAGCTTAAAGGTGTGTTTGTTAGAAGTTTGCTCTCAAATCTCTAACAGACTACATATGTTTTTGCCTAGTATTGTAGTATATTAGGCTTTACAGATCTTGCTTTCACCGCTGAATAGTTTCTTATAATAAAAAGGCACCCCACAACATCATGCTATCCACCATGGTTTTGTGTAGTATTCTCCAAGCGAACAGCGTTGTTCTTCTGCCAAACATAATGATTTGTAGCAAAGCCAAAATGTTCATGTTTGAATCGTATCAGATAAGAGAATGTTTTTCCATATGTTTGCTTAGTCTCCAACATGCATTTTGGCATTTTACAGATTTAAACATACAGCCTGTATGAAGAGAGAGATCAGTTCTACAGGACAAACATAGCCCAAACACTTCAAAAAACTTGGCTGTAAATTAAAGTAGCAACTCATAAAAAACTAAACTTTGCCTTTGCCAAAATGCATGTTGGAGATTAGGCAAAAGTGGAAAAAACCTTTTCTGATCTGATGTTGTACATCTCTACAGTGCCTAGCAGATTTTTTTTTTATACATGCCCATGCCATAAGATGTCTTATGCTTCAGATCTTAAGCAGTTCCTTCCCTTTTCTGTACTCTTTATCCTGGTATAAGATGACCTGTGTTCAGAGGTGGGAAGTAACAAAGTACAAATACTTTTTCTAGTTTCAGTACTTTACTTTTTTTCTATTAATTTTACATTTTACTCTTAGTCATAAAATTTTACACAAATATCTGTACTTTCTACTTCTTACATTTTCAAAATAGTCTCGTTACTTTAGTTTTAATCTATTAATTTAGTGAAATGTCAATATTTTTTCTTTTCTCTGTTTGCCGATCTGTCATTGCGTTTTTTTTTTAATCCTCTGTTGTATCATATCCTAGCTCTCACTTAACATAGATGTAGGCTAGTTTATGAAGAAAACAATGAGCAGGCAGAAGGCAACAAGAAGTGTAGGGTTAACGTGGATGAGACAGAGGGAGTCAGTGATGTAAACATGACAGAAACAGAAACAGAGACATTCCCAATCTTTTCTTTGCTTGTGTTCTATATGGTGGATGTTCAGCATGGATACATTCATTAGGTAACACAGTTTGAAATTCGTTTTGTTCATTCATTCATTCATTCATTTTCTCCCGCTTATCCGTAATTCGGGTCGCGGGGGCAGCAGTCTAAGCAGATTCCCTAGACACTTCTCCGTGTCCAGGGATCGGGCTGTCAAGGCCCCCGCCTTCGACTGCTGCCCGATCCTCTCAGCACCGGTCCCTTACGGTCCCTCCTGCAGGTGGTGAGCCCACGGGAAGGCGGCCCCACGTCGCTCTGACGTCACGGGCCTTGATTTATTTTTTCTCGTAAGGGTCCCCTGGAGCATAGAGGGTTAAGGGCCTTGCTCAAGGGCCTAAGAGTGGCAGCTTGGTGATCCCGGGGCTTGAACCCCAGACCCCCCGATCGATAACCCAGCGCCTTAACCGCTGGAGCCACCACTCCCCCTATTAAGAATATAAATACATAAATAAATAACTAAATATAAAAAAGAAATTAAAACCTTCAGTGCAACATACATTTATTCACAATGTCCTTTCTTTCCTAAGATATAAAATAAAGAAATAAATATACTCCATCGAAAAAATTTTGTAATCAGTAAACATTTGTTTTACTGATGCGCTGAGTCTCAAATTTAACACTAAAATCCGCTTTGACTCACACAATTAACCCTCTAATGGTCGACAAACGAGTTGGAGCGGGTTTTTTTTCCCGCCTTTTTGATCATACAGAGAAATAAATCATTTGAATCTGTAAAGGGTCTACTTTTATTTGTATACATTTATAATAACAACAAAACGCTGTGCTTTTGTAAAATAAAGAAAACAGACAGGGGGTGCTCGCTGCCATCTCTGTCATCTCCCTTTACAAACAGATAAATAAAACAACCAGAATCTTAGTGAATGCTTGCCTCACAGACATAATAAATATATGAATAGAAAGCTCGAAATGTCTTTTAAATAAACCAGTACACATTGAAAACAAATATTCTCTGATTATGTAATCAGTATGAAAGTTAGTAGAGGTACAGTTTTTCCGGTATCACCTTATTAACCGTCCGTGTGGAAACATAGCAAAAGTTCTGTTTGGTGTCCTGATGATTTACGTCATTTAAACCACCATATTTACTTTTAACATTTACAAGAATTCGTTGTCTTCATGCTCTATGTTGAGTTTGGTTTCACTAATAATAAACATACATTTGCATATATCATCAATATTTCTCCATGTCCATGTTGCTTAGAGCCCAAACTTCTTTACTTTAACTAAAACATGAATATATGTACTTCCGCTTAAGTGAAGGTTGTGTGTACTTTTGCCACCTCTGCCTGTGTCTCATCTGTCCATAAATGTCTTCTTCTGGTCTCACTGTTTTTGAGACTTACCAGTGGTTTACATCTTGCAATAAACCACTGTATTAAAGTCTTCTCATGATTCTAGATTTTGACGCAGACACAAGGTACCTCCTGCAAGGTGTCCTGAGCTGGCCAAATATTATGAAACGGTATATACATGAAATGTTCTTTAGTAAATTTTCAGTTTGAGGTTCTAGCATTACAAATATAAAAAATACTGTTCAAAAGTGACAAACATGGTGCAGCCTTGTATTTTTCCACACTCAAAATTTCTTAGAAGAGTTGAGTTTAATATAAAATTTTCATGGGTAGCATGAAAAACAAAAAATGGGCAGGCTGAGGTTAAGAACTGTAAATTGACTGCTCTGTCTTTATCCCTCTGCTTTATTATAGTCTATTACTCACGAGGTTATGTGATTTCAAGCAGTCACTTTATATTTTGCTAATTGCAGCCCTGTCACAAATTACAAAACTGACACATTTTGCTTGTGACAATTTGCACAGCAAACAGTCTATTTTTTGCAGCAACCCCTTCCTTGCAGTAACCAACTGCTAGTTGGTGTTTGTGAATTTTTAACAAAATTTTCATTTTCGATGACGCAAAAGGTTTTCTAATTTAATAGTGCTAGTTAATCAGAAAGTCTGAGATCATTTGAATGGTATATGCCCTAACGTTTGTGACAGTTACAAATGTAACAAGGGGAGTTTAATTTACAACCTATATAACTGTACAATTCAGGATTCAACATGTTTTACTTCAGCATAGACCTCATCTCGAATGCTATCAGATTGTTCTATCTTCAATTAATCTTTTTTGTTTCTATATTTGCTATCAAAAATCAAAATACATAGACTAACTTTACAAAAGGCCTATCGGAGTATTTTCTGTATCTACCTCATTCAGAGCATTTCTACACACCAAGCATAATTATCGATATGAGTCTGAATTCAACAAGCTCAATGTCAGTCACAGCTTCTCCCTCTAAATAAAACAGGGACAAAAATGAGCTTTGACTGCCAGGATGTCGTGAGTTATTGGAGTAAATAAAACTAGGCCATCTGTGCTGAAACTGCAATCACTGTCATTTTATGCACTGTATTTCCCCCTCTCTCTTTCTCCCTCTCACTTAGGAGTGATGGTTAGTAAGGAGGCTGGCCCCTGCGTCCTGTCAAATTCAGAGTCAGACTCAGACGCCGGAGGTCCAACCCTTGGAAGTGAGAGCACTAGAAGTGGGGACGTAGTGCACAAAAGGAACAAAGCCTTGCAGGTCCGCTTCAAGGACATCTGCGAAGCCCAGAATGAGGCAGCACGTCTAGCCCGGGGAGACAGAGCACATTCTGTTTCATGCAAGGTCGTACACACAAGGTACATGACCATGCCGGCACGCCGATCCATACCTAATGTGACCAAGAGCACAGCAGTGCAAACATCACCTGAATTAAAAAAGCATTATCAGACTTTTCCCTTTGATCGCAAAAAGGGGCACACTATCAAACACACAGCTTTGGTGGAGAACTATGAGAACCAAAACAATGGATTTTTAAGTGAAGTACAAGCTACAGATGAGGAAAGGCCACATGGGGCACGGGTACAGAAGACTCGAGTGCTTCTGCACAGTATGCCACCATGTACTGATGTGCAGGATTTGTGCCCAGATAGCAGCCTGGATTCCACAGGTCAAGGCAGGGAGGCAGATGCAACACTGCATCAACCAGACTCAAAGGAAGAAGAGTGTGTCCAAGGAAGTAGCTCCAAGCACAAAGGATTACCCAATCAGACTGAAATGGGAGTAGACCAAGAGCCCAACTGCACCAAAAGCTCCTCCTCATCTTCATCAACACAACCTCTGCAGGACAGAGGTGTCATTTCAAAGGTTACAGGCCCCATAGCATGGACATCTTTGACACAAGTGGAATGTCTGGACAGTCCCTCAGTGCAGTGTAAACGTAAAAAAGATCCTGTGCCATTGAATGGTCTGCAGTCTCAGACCTTACCACGTGCAGCCAGCTGCCAGTCCCCGGATACCAGTCAGGCTCACTCCCATGGTAGTTTCGGCTTTGGTGGTCTGGAAACCCATGAAGTCACCAGGGGTCATGTATGTGAGCAGATGATTTCACTGCCTGGGACAGATGGAGATGTGAAAGCCCGACTGCAGGCTATGGAAACTCTCATCAGTTCAAGCCAGGAGACTATTAAAGTGTTGCTGGGGGTCATTCAGGAACTAGAGAAGGGAGAGGCACAGAGGGAGGGGTGAGTCACTATATTTTAACATATATTTTACTCAAATTCTATACTTCCAAACTGTTATCTGTACCTTCTCAATATAGCATTTAGTGTTCATTGAAAGATGGATAAGTTTACAGTATGTAAATCTCAAACTTTTTTCAGGGTAATGAATGATGTATTAGTGTAATAGCCTTTCATAAGACATATTAATTTCTGTATACTTACACATGTAATTTACTCCTTCCTCTTGCATATGCATGGAGCCAATGTTATGTGATGTTTGATATGTTACTTTGACACAAAAATCCCAAACAAGATTCCAAATGCCAATAAAAAAATTATAGGCATATGTGGCTGCCACCCGATCCTGTACCTAAACTGAATATGAATTAAAGAACAATGTTTTAGTAGAAAACACAAACCACGATTATAATATGTTGTGTTTTTAATAATCAATATCTCAATAATTATTATTGAGATCACATAGCTATTAGCCCATTTGACTGGCCACAAGAACCCCTACAAATTAATGTCAAGATTAAATGAACATTTTAAAATTTGTTTAAAATGTGAGTAGAAAATATAATTGTACACATACTCATTGCAACATACCTATATATTTCCACAGTGACAGTCACAGAGCCTCTGACTGTCCATGTCATGGATTTCAGATCAGTCTAATTGACCATTCACTTTGCAATACCATTTGAAACATCTAGCATGCTTTTTCAGTGAAAAGGCTAAAGGAATGTGAAATTTGTTCTAATTATTTGGAGCAAACCAATTTTACATTTCCCTTATATACCCCTTTTTATAGAGTCTTGTCTTAGCCCATAAGATTATGACCTCATAACAGAGCAATAATACTAAAGGTTTTACATATGAGGTGAAACACTGGAAGTCTGACCACATATTAGCTTATCACAGCTTATTATACAGCTATCCAAATTAAAGCATATTATTCAGTAAATACCATGAACCACATTAAAACTGTTTGTCTGAAGTTATGAGAGTATGCAAATCAGATTGAACCGTTTTAGTTGTTTAAGCGGTTGGTGCACTTTTGGCTCAGGTTTGTGGACTGTATTGTAGTAAACAGTGGGATTTTCACCTACAGTTGAATGCAAAACCAGTGAAAATGAATTCTGGATATTCTCAGTTTGCTTGTTCAGCTACATGTGTTACATGTGTGTCTGTATGTATTACATGTATGTGGTATCTGTGTATTCTATAGTTTCACCCGGCATTCCAGTTCATTCAAAAGTTAAATAGAAGGGTTGAAGCAAGGACTTTCTGCTGGTCACTCAAGTTCTTTCACTCCAACATTGGCAAACCATGCCTTTTAGGTCTTAGCTTATTGGGCAGAATGATTGTTATTCTGAAACATGCTTAAAAATGTTTTAAAGCTATAGAATGCCAAGATTCTAGACAATTGGATGCTCAGTTATAAACTGTTACAACAGATTGGGAAAGACCCAATATGAGTGTGATGGTCCGATGTCCACATCTTTTGGCCATACAGTATATTTAAGCACATTCTGGCAGTTGCTTAGTTTATAGCCCAGTGTTATTTATTTATTTTGGGCCGGAATTAAAAAAAAACAAACTCTATTTTCCCCATAAATATTCCAATGAATTTATATTCCACAAAAAAACATTTTTATCAAAAATATTCACAAGATATTCATTTGGTTGGCTAGATTACAACATATATCAGACCAGTTCAAGCCCATGGGCCATGTTTTGGACACTTTTGATTTAGTGTAAGACCTTGGTTACATGGTTCATCATTCAACCAAAAATAATTTTTTTCTGAATATATATTTTTAAATATAATATTTAATTAGGCTACTCACCCCTGGCAGTGGACCTGAGCTAAACCCTCTCAGTATCAACATTAAAGGGCCATCAGGGCTGTGAGTAGGGTAGATGGCTTTAAAACCTGCTTCATGTGGTCACAGAAACAGTAGAGTACTGGCTAATTCCCTTACTGGGAAATAAGCAAAAGCCCTGCCTGGTCTTGGAAGTGCAAAACCACCACTCAAACAGCCTCAATTAGTAGTGCCTCATCAAGCAGACCTTTCATCTTCCAAAGGAGTATACCCCTCTCTGTGTATGTGTGTGCATGTTAGAGAGCTTTCCAAGCCATTCTGCAGTTATTATTAGAGTGACACCCTCTGATCCCCTACTCAGGCCTGTGCTGTCTTTAAAGCAGCTGTGCTCATGAGGGGAAGCAGAGCAGCAGGGGCACATAAAAGCTCCTGTTTGTCTCAGCTGGCCAACAAAGCTTTGACAGAGGGATTTTCTGCATTCCTTGAGCATTGAATAGAGACTTAAAACAAATGACAGCATTGCCTAGACAGGCAAGGTGGAAAGACCTGAAACATTAGAGTGTCCAGTAGTTCTGGTATTATTCTGCAATCTAATATACTGTAGACTTAGCGTTCCATATAATCCTGAAGGGTTTACACTAGGGATATTATATTTTATATGTATCTGTATTTCTTCTGTATCTCTTTTGTTATTGTTTTCAATGAAATATGAATCCACTCTAGTCTGCCTTCATTTACTCAGAAATTTGGCACATCTACTGTACTATGAACCACGCTCCCTAGACTTACACTTTAGAGACCTACTGTAGATGTAATTCTAACTTCATTGTGTCTGTCTTGCTAATGGACTTAATACTTAACTGTCTATGGGAATAATCATTTTGCTGGATGGTATTCATTTTGTGGGTATGCCTTTTTTGCAACAATAATTTCAAGGACTACTGTTCTACAACCTATCCAAAAATAAATTTAGCCACCTGAACCAATTTCTGATCATTATCACGGCTGGCTTGTCATGCAGACTGGCAACAGATCCCTGTAGCTGGCTGACAATAGTAATCACAAAGCAACCCCTAGCAAGGATGCCATATTTAAAAAAAAAAAAAAAAAGGTCCTTTCTCATGTGTTCATAAAGAATACACACATGATCAACATTTGAAAAGGGAATATGCATCTGATGGTATATGATTTTTAAGTGTCACTTTCCAATTATGAAATGTTGCCAGTGTTGGACAAAATAAAAAAGCCAGAGTTTATATATTCATACTTTTCTTTTCATATATAACCGGGTGGTAGTTTAAGGTGCATTCATTTCTATATGCTACAGATTATGCCTGCCTGCTGAGAATGAACACTGGGGCTCTTTAAGAGATGCTTGGTGATGTCATTGCATGTGCGTGTGGCGGGGTGCACCTGAGAGTGAAAATCGGGGAGTTAATAGGGATATAGGCTTTACATGTACTGTTTTCTAGATAAACGATCCAGTATCATCAATTTATAAAGTAAATCTAAAAAAGGATTGCAAATTTCTTGTACCCGTGCTGTTTTCTGAAGAGTGATGTATGTCTGCAGTAATTTGTGTGGATGCAAGATTTCGAGGTGCAACTGTTAGCATAGTGTGAGCTAACGCACTAGCATGTGCAAGCCATATGAGTTTGCTTGGTGTGTTCGGCCTATCGGAGCATAAATGGCACTGAAGACTACCTTTGGAAAAATTGCCACTGCCGTATTTTGTTTACTGGATGACTGTTTATTGTTTTATATACTGCACACCCTAAAACAGATTCTACACAGTAGTTAGTATTTTCTTTTATGATTTAAAATATATGTATATTTTGTGTTAAATAATATTTGTTGGTCTTCTGCATATCATTGCAACGGCCACAAATTTTGGTACCAGGAGTGGGGTATTCCAAGTGGTTAGAAGATTAAATCTTTTTTTTTTTTTTTTTTGTGTGAAAGTGTGCAGTACAAGCTACAGTAAATAATACGGTGGTGGTGAAGAGGCTGGGAGTTCAAGTGAAGCAGAGAGAGACACCGGGTGTTGTGAAAGGACATCGGTGGATCGTCAAGGACTATAGCTGAGGCCCAGCCAGAGTTCAGCAGCAACCAGCACAAAGAGAGACTGTGCAGAAACTGCTACGTCTGATTGAAAGGACGTCAAGTCTATCCTTTTCTTAAAGTCTTTCAAGAACTTTTATCTCACAATGTTGGAACTAGATGATGACCATAGTGAAATTAGTTTGCCAGAACAGATAAGGGAATTACAGAATAGGCATCTTTACAGGCATCTTTACAGATGAAACCATGGCTGCAATTTCTGCATTGAATCAGAGGTCTTATGTTTATGTCCCAAAAGAAAGGCACATTTTGCCCTATTGTGGTGACACTGAGAAAGATGGCAGGTCAGTCGATGATTTTATACAAGAGGGCGAGAGCGTGTTCCGCGTGCCAGTCATCAGTCTGACAATGACCAGTATGATTTTGTCATGTCTCTGTTAAGAGGGGCAACCCTTAAAGAGGTACGTTTACGCAGTGATGATGATGATGGAGTTAGTGAACTGTTTGTATATCTCAGAGAAGGCTTTGGAGATAAGCGTAGTGCATCTCAGCTCCTACACAGTTTCTATAGTTGCAAGCAGTTAGAAAGGGAAAGCATCAGAGAGTTCTCTCATGCACTGTCACAAGCACTCAATTTGATTCTGAAATGTTCCTCGGATGCTGTAGCTCATGTGAAGGTAGCATTGAGGGATCAGTTTGTAGAAGGGGTCTGGGATCCTTCTCTTAAGTGGAAACTTCGTATTTGTTTGCAATCATCCTGATTGTACCATGATGTCTGGGATGAAACACAGATTGTGGTTCATAGAGGAACCATTGACTAGTACCACAGCAAATAAGTCCTGACATAGTAGTAGTTTAGCAAATTGTTTAGCACTTCAGGTGCATGAACGTAAGGATCCCTTAAAGGACGTATTTAAGGTCATAGTCGAGCAAGGGAGGGCAATTAGTGAGCTGACTCATGCAGTGAAAAATCTCACTGCACAAGGTGGTAGCACAAGGGTAAACATTAGTAGGCCCAAGTCTCAACCTAGATTCACTGAGGAAGGGATACCAATATGTTTTAGGTGTCAAGTAACTGGACATGTGGCAAAGAATTGTACTCAAAAGCCAAGTACTCCGTTGGCTCAGCCTGTTCTCCCTGACTCTCAGGGAAGTGAGACCCCCCCAATCATCACAAGTCAGGCAATTCGGGGAAGGCAAACTGACTCAGAGGATGTCCCACCTTCTTGTGACCAGTTGATGCAATGCGCTGTAGGTACATGCCCTGTAGTTGAGCTTTTGGTTGGTGGTGTTGCCACCCAGTGCCTGCTGCACACTGGTAGTCAGGTGAGCACAATAACTGAGAAGTATTTTTAGAACCATCTGTGTGGGAAAGATGGTGACATGCTCTCCACCACTGGCTGGCTAAAACTCAATGCTGCCAATGGGCTTGACATACCCTATCTTGGCTACCTGGAGTTAGAGGTTGAGCCATGGGAATCAAGATGCCACACTGTGGCTTCTTAGTTGTTAAAGACATTGTTAGCCCTGATAAATCACTGCCATGTATTATAAGATAAGATAAGATAAGATAAACCTTTATTCGTCCCACCGTGGGGAAATTTCTTATAGGCATGAACATAATCATTCATTGTAGGCAGCTAGCTTGGATGCAAAAGTGGATTCCGATTGGAGGGATGTTATCCAGGAGGCACAGATGTGTACTATTAAAAGGACATGTGTTGCAGTGGTCGCTGGGAAATGGACAGAGCGAATACCTGCTGGGTCAGTAGTGACTATCTTGGCAAGGGCGTCTAATAGAGATCTTGGAACTGGACAGCTTAGGATGTTAGAACCTTTGAGTACTCCATTGTCAGGAGGTCTGGTAGTCATTCCCACGCTTGTTGATGCAAATACTTTTTTGTATACCCTTTTGAGATTTTAAATCTTTCTCTGGAGGATGTGTTCTTGTCCCCTAGGACCCTGGGTATCCTGTTAAAAGTAGGGTGTGTAGAGAGTTCACAGCATTGTGAAGTGAAATTTCAGCGAATCTCAGCTGACATTGAACAAGTGACTGTAGATGTAAAGGGTGAGCCTAATAGAAACTGTTTACAGGCGATCTTGGATAAGATTGACGTGGCTGGTAGTGAGGACGAGCAAGCTCAGTTCAGGTCATTATTAACAAAGTACCTTGACGTATTTGCTGTAGAGGATGAGGACCTTGGGTATACTGATAAGGTTAAACAAGAAATTCTTTTGACAGATGATGATCCTGTTACACAGCCATATTGTAGGATTCCACCAAATCAGTACTGTGAAGTGAGGGAACATATCTCCAACTTTTTACGGAAGGGGGGTCATACAGGAGAGTAACAGTGCCTATGCATCACCTATAGTTCTGGTGCATAAGGCAGATGGAAGCATCAGGTTATGTGTAGATTACCGGAAACTAAATCAGAAGACCAAAAGGGATGCATTTCCTTTACCCCGCATAGATAAGAGCTTTGATGCTCTGCGGGGAGCACGATATTTCTCCAAAATTGATCTAGCAAGTGTTTATTATCAGGTGGCAGTGGAGGAAGGAGATCGGCACAAAACAGCATTCTCAACCCCTTTTGGGTTATATGAGTACTTACGGATGCCGTTTGGTGTCTGCAATGGGCCTGCGACCTTTCAGAGGTTAATGCAAGCCACCATAATTGACAGATCTTCCCGATCCTGCTAGTCTACCTAGATCATATTTTAGTGTATTTGTCAACGTTTCAGGAGCACTTGGCTAGACTTGACACTGTGTTTACATCGCTGCAAGAGACTGGTCTGAAGGTAAAGCTGGAGAAATCTCATTTTTTTCAGTCAGAGGTTGCTTTTTTAGGACATCTGCGGATAGTATCAGCACAGACCCCCTGAAGGTAGCTGTTGTGAAGCAGTGGCCAGTTCCTACTACGTTAAAGAATTTAAGATCATTCCTTGGGTTCTGCAGTTACTATAGGCGATTCATTCAGGGGTTCTCCAAAATAGCTGGTCCCTTGCATGATGTGGTAAACTCATGTTTGAATAGCGGAAGTGCAAACTAAACTAATCACTTGCTGCGGTGTCTGTGGACTGAAGAATGCCAAGCTGCTTTTGACAGTCTCAAGGATAAGCTTGCATGTGCACCTATACTAGGTTTTGCAGACTTAACAAAACCGTTTATTGTGGAGACGGACTTGTTGCTGCTGGGCTACACAGCTGTAAAGTAAGGCAGATACGGGTGGTGGAATCCAAATATGATGATCCTAATGGGCTGAGGCAAGAAAATACACCTACTTTTCCAGGTTATACTACAGATGACAGCAGGATTCTGTGCTTAGTGTATTTAGGAGGTTGTGGGAGCAAAAGAAGAGACCATATGGCAAGGAGCGCATTGCTCTGCCTAAACCTGTTCAGTCCATGTTAAAGCATTGGGATAGGATTAGGGAGTGTCAGGGTTTACTGTATCGAGTGATTAGGGATGTGGTAGATGGGGAATGTTATCAGCCTTCTAGCCTGAATAAACAAGTTCTGGAGTGTGTGCACAACTCTATGGGCCATCAAAGCATTGAGCGTACCTTGCACTTGCTGAGAAGCAGATGCTTTTTGGTGGGTATGCACAATGCTGTTGCCCAGTGGATTAAAGATTGTCAGCATTGTGTGTTAACTAAAATGCTGCAACCAAAGGTCCATCCACCGATTAAATCATTCTTGGCTTCTAGGTTGCTGGAAGTAGTTGCTGTAGACTTCACTGTGCTGGAACCCACAATAGATGGACGTGAGAATGTCAAAATGTTAAATGTCAAAAACAAAATTCACCCAGGCCTTGTGACTAAAAGGCAGACATTACAGCTAAGGTATTGCTTAGGGAATGGTTTATGAAGTACGGGGTCCCAGAGTGCCTGCATTCAGACCAGGGCCGTAACTTCCTAAGCGAAGTTGTAACTGAACTCTAAGCTTTATGGTGTAAAGAAGAGCCACACCACACCTTATCATCCTACTGGTAACAATAATGTGAGCGGTTCAACAGGACGCTGCATGACCTGTTATGCACTTTGCCACCGGGAAAGAAGCACAGTTGGCCAGAATATCTGCTAACTACGTCTGAGTGATGCGCACGCCAGGGCAAGGGAATATTCTGAACAGAAAGCTGCTGAGCGTATTGAATTGCAGAAAGACAGAATTTATTGTTTGAGGATTAAAGTAGGTTCACTGGTGTACTTAAAAAACAGGCAATTAGGTCGCAACAAAATTCAGGATGCTTGGGGACCAACAGTCTTTCAAATAATAGACATTCTTGGAAATACCTATACGGTAGAGCCTCTGGAGGGAGGGCCAACAAAGAGGGTACACAGAGTTGATGTAAGGATGTGCGTAAATCTTCCTGTGCCGGCACCCAGAAAAAGATACAAAGCTCCAGAAGTTAAGTCTGACCTCTCCAAAGAAGGGGAGTCAGAAGATTCAGATGAAGACATGGTTTTGATGGAGATGAGTAATGGTAATGCAGTGCTGGGTATCCAGTCTGTCTGCCCACAAGGTGTTGAGTCGGTGGCTGATGCTGACCATGCCAGTTTAAGTGTGTCTGATTTTGCTAGGACCACAGAAACAGAGGAAATGTCTGACACAGCTCCTGAGACAAAGGGTCCTGTGGCTGCACCATGTAGGAGAAAGAGATCAAATGCAGGTCAGCACTCATATGTACCATGAGCCCAAGTCTGTTTTGGACACAGCTACTGTAACTCATTCAACTAGTTCTACTGTATTCTGTGAAGCAGTAAAGGAGGTTGAGAGTATCCTGGTCCTGAAGGAGTAATCAAGGGTGCTTACTCTAATGCAGGGGAGAATGTAACCTGGTGGTAGTTTAAGGTGCATAAATTTCTATATGCTACAGATTATGCCTGTCTGGTTAGAATGAACACAGGGGCTCTTTAAGAGATGCTTGGTGATGTCATTTTTTTTTACCTAGATCCAGTATCATCAATTTATAAAGTAAATCTAAAAATGGATCGCAAGTTTCTTGTACCCGTGTTGTTTTCTGAAGAGTGATGTATGTCTGCAGTCATTTGTGTGGATGCAAGATTTCGAGGTGTAACTGTTAGCATAGTGTGAGCTAATGCATCAGCATGTGCAAGCCATACAAGTTCTTTCTGTGTGTTCGGCCTATCGGAGCATAATTAGCTCTGAAAACTACATTTGGAAAAATTGCCACTGCCGTATTTTGTTTACTGGATGACTGTTTGTTTATTGTTTTATATACTGCACACCCTAAAACAGATTCTACACAATAGTTAGTATTTTCTTTTATGATTATGATTTATATATTTTTGTGTTAAATAATATTTGTTCTGTAATTTTGTTTTATTTAACTCCTCACTTATCTTCTTCCACATAGAAATTAACAAGCAGGATATATATATAT
>JAAIIK010000030.1:3609311-3636779 GCA_014706435.1 Silurus glanis
ATATATATATATATATATATATATATATATATATATATATATATATAAATAAACTCTCTTTCTTCTTTATAAACTCAGATAGTATATTTAAATATTGTGCATTCACTAACTAGATCAGTTACCTTAAGAGGTGGAAAGTAATGAAGTACAAATACTTCATTACTGTACTTGATGCGCAGCTTTTTCAACCTACCACTGGTGTATCATTTTCTGGCTATCACACACCAGAGAGGTAGGTTAGACTATAAAGCTAACAATGAGCAAAGCAGAAGGCAACAAGAAGTCCAGTATTGCTAATGTGGATGAGACAGAGGGAGTCAGCAATGTAAACATGACTCAGTACAGAGACATTCCTTATCACCTGATCATCATCTTTTCTCTACTTGTGTTCTATATAGTGGTTATTCAACCTGGATACATTCATTAGGTAACAAAATATGAAATTCTTTTGTATTAATATATTAATATGATGTAAGGTCCAGTTACCAGCATGACACTAAAACAGGTAATAGTAATGGCTCCTTTTTATTTAAGTACATGTCAGAGCCTATACTTCTTTATTTTAACTTGAGTGAAAAAGTGTAGTCAGTACTTTACCAGAATGTTTTACATGATACATGAGTATCTGTACTTCTACTTGAGTGAAGAATTTGTGTACTTTTGCCATCTCTGGTTACCTGGGGTGGAGTAGGGTGGAGAGTGGGTATTGTTTTAATTAGGGAAAAGTGCTTCTTTACAGCTGTCATCAATATATGATAGTGGCTGATAATTGATAACAGTATACTGGAGAGCCATTAGCCAAGAGCCATTACTGACCCTGTCCTGCACTTACCTATAGCTTGTCTCACCTGTTGTTTGTTTATTTATATGTCAGCTTCATTACATAGACTTTAATTGTGGCATAGAAGTTTACAAATATGAGTGTACATTTGCATGGAATTAAAAAATAAATGAACATTTTATGCCGATATTCTAATATTTGTAAATATGGGTACAATAGATAGCTAGGTCACAGCACCAAGGCCCACCAAGGGTTATTTTCTATTCTATTTTGCATTTGTCTGTTTTCTGTTTCTCTAGTTTTCTAACACCTCTCAAGAACTTGCTGGGTGGTAGACCTCCTGGTATAACTGTGAATGATTGAGCATGCGTAGTGTGGAGTAGAGTATGCGTGTGAGAGCACTGCAATATTCTGGCCTCACATTCATGGTCCTGCGTCCTGCCTTGTCCCCACTGTTCCTGCTATAGAATCCAGGGACACTGCATGAGTTAATCAAGTTAAAACATCTTTGAAACCTTGTATTTAATCACATAATGTAATACATGTCTGTAGGACTACTGTTCTAGATCTATAGAGTAGATATTTTTATATGTCTTCTTCTTTCTTTTGCAGCCGACTATCATACCGAACAGGGCAGGATACAGCCAATTGTGACACGTGCCGCAATAGTGCCTGCATCATCTACAGGTGAGACACTGTGGGTTGATGTTACCGTAACCCTGTATTTTATAACAGGAATGGTGTTTATGTGCCTGCCTTGCATTTTCACAAACAGTGAACTGGTTAAAATGGATTCAATTACTTTCAGTTTCCTTTTGAAAGCTTTGCTCTTTATATGGGCTCACACAATATGTTGCAGAAAAGCATTTTAATAAAAAAAAATAAAAAAAGAAAAGAAAAACACTAGACAGGGAATGTTTGGAAATGGGAAACAAAAAACATAAAGTCAGAAGAAAAAAAATCAAGCTATACAGTATTAACATCCACACAACTTTAAAATGTACAAGACATAAAGTATACAGTGGGAAACAGGGAGTATAAATACACAGACTACTGAGTCGTTAAATGAAGTGATAATTATAAGCCCTCCAGGTTGAATGCTGATAGGTTCAAAGGGAGGTGGGAGTGTCTTAGGGCTTGACAGATGCTCACTCCACCAGACTAATGAAAACAACTTTGTGATTTCATATTGCATTAGTGTTTTATCAAGTGATGAATACTTATTTTAAGAAGAAGGAGGATCATAGGGTGACGTATAAGAGTGGAGGAAGGTGCACACAGGTGGACTATATTCTATGTGGGAGATGCAACCTGAAATATATTGAAAACTGTAAGGTGTTGGCAGGGGATATTGTAGCTAGACAGCATCGGATGGTGGTCTGTGGGATAGCTTTAGAGGTGAAGAAGTAGAGGAGGAGAGTGAGGACTGGAAGAAGAATAAGATGGTAGAAACAAGAAGGAAGACTGTAGTGTGAAGTTCAGGGAAGAGGTCAGACAGGGGCTCAGTTGTGGTAAAAAGGTGCTGGAAGATTGGTTAACTACTGCAGAAGTGATAAGGAAGACAGCTAGAAAGGTACTTGGAGTGACATCTGGAAATAGAAAGGAAAACAAAGAGATGTGGAACAAGGAAGTGCCGGAAAGCATAAGGAGAAAGAGGGTGGCAAAACAGGACTGGATTGGCAGAGAGATGAGAAAAGTAGGCAGGGGTACAAGAAGATGCAGCAGCAGGTGAAGAGAGATGTGGCAAAAGCCAAGGAAAAGGCATATGAGGAGCTGTATTTGAAGCTGGACACAAAGGAAGGAGAAAAGGATTTGTTGGAACCGAGCTGGGAAGGATGTGCTGCAAGTTAGAGCAAAAAAGGATGGAGATGGAAATGTGTTGACTAGTGAGGAGAGTGTGTTGAGAAGGTGGAGGGAGTCTTTTGAGCAGCTGATGAATTAGGAAAATGAAAGAGAGAGAGAGAGAGAAGGTTCTATGATGTGGAGATGGTGGAATGAGTGGAAGGGGAATGAGTCAGTAGGATTAAGACAAAGTACATGTGTGTGAATGAGAGAGAGGGCAGTGGAGTGGTGCCGTTGCAGGGAGAAGAGGTGGAGAAGATGGATGAGTCTAGGTACCTGGGGTCAACAGTGCAACGTAATGAAGAGTGTGTTAGAGAAGTGAAGAAAAGAGTGCAGGCAGGGTGAAGTGGGTGGAAGAGTGACAGGAGTGATTTGTGATAGAAGGGTATCTGCAAGAGTGAAAAGGAAAGTTTATATGACTGTGGTGAGACCTGCGATGTTGTATGGTTTAAAGACAGCGGCATTGACTAAAAGACAGGAGTTGGACCTGGCGGTAGCAGAACTGTTGAGATGTTGAGATTTTCATCGGGAGTGACAAGGAGCACAGGATTAGAAACGGAATTATTAGAGGGACAGTGCACGTAGGACATTTTGGAGACAAGGTGAGCGGGGCTAGATTGAGATGGTTTGGACATGTACAGGGGAGAGACATGGGGTATAACGTTAGGAGAATGATGAGGATGGACCTGCCACGAAGGAGAAAAAATGCAGGTGGTTTGAAAGAGGCAGGACAGGGGGTTATGGAGAGGGATGATCCACTGTGTCGACCCCTAATGGGAGAAGCCAAAAGAAGAAGAATTTTGTCCAGTCAGTCAACCTGAATATAATGAACAATTCAGTACTACGTTGCACATTTCTATTTATTCAATGTGAGACATTTTAATAGATTTCATAATGAATTGACTCCAAAAAAGACTCTTTATATTATGCTATATATATATATATATATATATATGTATATGTATATGTATGAGAATATGGGTATAGCGTACTGGCATGTATAGTTCTATAATGCACTGCAGATTCACTTAGAGATTTTGCCGGGGCAAATCTCCAAAACTGTATCAGAGAGACAACACCATTCTTTCAAAAGATATTCCCTCGGTTGGTTTTTCATTAATGATGATGCTGATGGTGGTGGATAATCTAAATATGTTGATTTAAACTCTTCCATAGGTTTCCAGTTAAGTTATGGTCTGGTGAAAGTAATGTCCATAGTAAATAATTTACATCTTTCTTATACACATCAAGATTAAAATTCATCACAGGGTAAGGAAGAGCCAGAATAAATTTGCAATGATTTGTAGTGACACTTCCCTGTAAGGGAATGATATCCAAAGTTCCTCCCACAGCACAACCCAGCAACAAATTTTCCTTTAATTTATCACGTCTGCACATTCATTTCAACATCATTTAAAGAAATGCCTGTAATAAATTAAAAGTCAGATATAACATTTATTAAAATGAAAGCAATTAAAAATTAAATATTCATATTTGTTCTCAGAATTTACTCACTTGTAGGTACTCAATATGTATACTTTCACAAATCTTGTTAATGTTTTCTTATACAAAATTAATTTAAGATATTAATTAAAAAAATCTAAATTAACACGTTACTAACTAATTCTATTAACGTGCGATTAATGCAGCGCACATTTCCGTTTGACCATTTTTATTAAAAAATATTAATACATTTAAATAAAAGAGGCAAGATTAAAACCTTCAATGCAACATACACACATTTATTTACAACGTCCTTTCTTTACTCATATAAAAAAAAATTAACTCCACAGAAAAATTTATATTAATCAATAAACATTTGTTTTTGCAGTCTCAAATCAAGCACTAAAATCCACCATGATGCACACATCTGGCAATTAAAACCAGCTGTGTGGCAACATAGCAAAAGTTCTGATGATTTCATAATTTAAATCACCATAATTTCTTTAAAACATTTACAAGAATATTTTGTCTTCATGCTCTATGTTGGGTTTGGTTTCATTTACATTTACATTTACATTTGCGGCATTTAGCAGACGCCCTTATCCAGAGCGACGTACAAAAGTGCTTTGAGTCTCTAGTAATTAATAAATCTACATTGGTATGCTAGATTACAAACTTAATATAAATATAACCCTTGAATTCTACAAACTTGGAAAGTGCTAATTTAGTTTCACTAATAATAAACATACATTTGCATAAAGCATCCATATTTGTCCATGCCCATGTTGATTAAAGTATTAAAAATTTGAAAATTATTCATTTAAGGTACATTTAGTACAGATAAAAATGTGCAATTAAGTTAATCACAAGGTTTATCGCGGAATTGCATTTGCCACATAACTAATTTATTTAGCTGATTTCTCTCGTGGATAGCACAAAATATTTATAAGAAAATGTATTCATAAGAATATAATTATTAATTATAAAATGAAGTAAAATGTTAATACAGTACAGTACTGAGTACATAAAATAGCATTTTTGGGGTGGTATCCGTTTATCTCAGTTTTCGTTTATTGCGGGCCGTTTTGGAACGTAACCATCGCGATAAACAGGGGATTACTGTACCCTGCCTAACAATATGACTCCAGTAAAAGGAATTTTACATTTCAACTTGAGTAAAAGTAAAAAAAATATTTTCTTCAAATATACTTACGTATCAAGCATAACTGTAAAATATAGTTCTGTATTATAGAGGACAAGAATCTAAGATATAATCCATTAAATTGTAGTAAAGTCAAAGTAAAAAGTAAATATAAAAATAATACAAATATCGCAAATTCTCTGTTAAAGTACAGAATTTGGAAGATTTTATTTAATTACAGTAGCATAGTATAAATACTTCATTATTGCCCACCATTCCTGAATATCCATATAATCATTTTAAATTTGAAATCTTAACTTTTATTTAAATGACCGACAGTTTAAAGACATAGCATAACATAAGTTGACATTTAACTGATTTGTTTACCTTTCTTATTATTAAACAATTATGATCTGTATAATTAGTTTTGCACCTAGTTGTAAGAAAATGAGAACTACAGTATAACAAGTACTAAAGGCTAATTTGTGTAAAGATCACTGTAACACATTTGTTCTGTAAATATTTTGTTATTGAGTTGGGGAGTAGTAGTGTAGTAGACATGGACAGGACAGTTAATGATATTACCATATGTGTACATTTTACACACTGGCAGCAGTGATGGAAACCACACATGCTGTATGAAACACAGCTGAATTTCTTTTAAAAAACCTTTCTGATTGCATTAAATAGAAGGGAGTGTTCAATTTCATAGTTTTTAGTGCTCATTAGAGAAGATCTGATTTGCAAGTGCAAACTACATTGTTATCTAGCTAGCTATGTAACTGACTATGCTGTTAATGTGTCTTTGGAGTGTCGTTATCAGAAAGCAGAAATCATTTTAATTGCACCAATTCCTTATAAAATTATAATACTGGATTACAATCATGTTATGGTCCAAAAATAAAATTAAACAGACAAGCTACATTTCTTTAGAGATGAGACAAAAGAAAGCATACTTGGGAGTGTAATGTCAGAGATGTTCAGTTTGATCAGCTATGGGAATTGTTTGACCTTTTTACGGATATTATTTGGTGCTATGGCCACTGTCGTTTAGACTAGACTACATGTTTCTTTTCTCTCAGTAAAAATGTGTTTGTTGTTTGCTCATGCTCATTGTGTGTCAAGGACATTGTGTAGTCCTTAAGGTCAGATTATGTCTGGTACATAAAATATTCTTAAAGCTATACAATGTTTATGAAACTATTAAAAGCAAAAAATGTAGCTTTATACAGTATATTGAAATGTAAACAGCTAAGTCTGATCTCACACAGACTAGCTTGTCTAATTTCGACAGTAACCTTAACAGCTATAGGAACATAAAGAAATCTTAAACAAACAAACAAAATCCATTGTAAGAAAGATGTTGATCAAGTACAGTTTAAAAATGAATATCAGATACTGGGACATTTTTTCATAAAAATGAATGACAGAGCAGAGCAGTCTTTTCCTTCTGTGATCATTCATACTATACTGTGTGTTTGTATATGTAATACAGAGCCAGAGGGGCATTCTTTCTGCAACATAGAGCATTGGATTGCATCATTATATAATCATAGGATGACCTATAAGATGTGTGCGAGTCAACAACAGAGTATGAGACAAGAGTGGAAAAACTCCTAGCGGAAAAACACTCTGGATCCTGTTGAAGAATTTTACACTCATAATGCACAGTGATGTTTTTGTCACCAAAGACCAACAAGGTTATTATGGTTCAGTGCTGTCACACGGATCCCTACAAACATATTGTACTTATATGCCACATTTTAGTTGAATATAGTTGAATATCTATTTGTGAATGCTTATTTAAAGTCAAAGTTGTTTGAGTTGAATTCTAGAAACCTGGATTTACTTAAAATTTACACTATTTGGCTCAGTGTTTGTGGACACATGACCATCATACTCTGACAACACGTGTTACTTCTCCGAACTGCTGCAACAAACTTTAAAGAAAGCGATTGTATAGAATAACTTGCATGGTGGAGATTTAAGGTTTCTCTTTCACTGTAACAGACACAAAAGTGTTCCAACTTGACAATGCTCCTGCATGTTACAGGTAGAGAAGTTTACTCAGGTACTGCGGTGCGAGATCTATTCATGAATGGTCATATCAGCATGTAACAACACGAATACACTATGCACACACTTTTCCTTTCATCTACTGTACATGGACTCTCAAACCAAACAAGTTGCTGTGAATGTTAGCTTCCTATTTACCCGTTAATAAAAGTGGCAGGCAACCACACAGCAGATGGCAATGGAAATGCATTTGTCTAGATGAATTAGAAATTAATTTAAATGTATTTGTAAAAACCAGGAAAGTCACTTAGCACCACTGATACAAAAGGCATAATTATTTATTATTATTATTATTATTTTTTTTATAAATAAAGAGTTAAAACCAAGTGTAACAGCATTTTATCTTGATTTTGGGGGTTTCTTCAGTTTGATAATTGTTCAACGCATGCACATGTATCCAGCAGTGTAATAGGTTTTAAATAATGAAAGAAAACAAGCAATTTACAGGGTAATAATTACTCGGTTTGTAAAACGGAATTATAGGCTGCACACAACACAAGATTTTTGAAGAGGAAGAACATGGTCTGAAAATCATATTTACAAATTTTTTTACTTGAAATTGTTACAATTGCATGCTAAACTAGCAAGGGAGGTGGTTAGGATGACGAATGAAGGTAAATTATTCTAATATATCAGCATAGTGGTTGCTTGTCCCAGTTTGTCCATATGCCAGTTCCCACCCAGTAGCTACCTTTCTACTAACAAACAGTCTCATCCACATACACATTATCTCACAACTCGTTGGTGTCAAAGTTGCTTGAGTTAAATTTTAGAAACCTGGATTTACTTAAAATTGACACTATATGGCTCAGTGTTTGTGGACACCTGACGATCACACTCTGACCACACATGTATTTCTTCTCCAAACTGCTGCAACACACTTTGAAGAACACAACTGTATAGAATATCTTTGTATGGTGGAGATTTAAGGTTTCTCCTTCGCTGTAACAAAGAGACACAAACATTTTCCAACATGACAGTGAATAAAGTGAGCTTGGAGTAAAAGAAGTTGGTTGAGTAGCCTGCACAGAACCTCAATCTAACTGAACACCTTTCTGATAAACTGGAAATCAGACTTTACTCCAGGCCTTTTACCAGACATCATTACCTGACTTCCATAATGCTCATGCGGTTGAATGAACACAAATCTCCATAGCTACATTACAAAGTTTTTCGTAAACCTTCCCAGCAGAGTGAATGTTATTATAACATAAACAGGGAATAATGAGAATTTGAGAAAGCATGTACAGTATGTGTGATAGTTTATATGTAGTGTTTTTTTTCTGTCATTAACAGTTTTTTACACTGGTATCTCTACTTCAAAAAAATGTGGTTTATGCCTGCATACAGTGATGTTGTGCAGACAGAAAAATCGATGAAATTAATTTTTATTTGTATAGCACTTTTAACAATGGACATTGTCTCAAAGCAGCTTTACACAGATAATGCGGTGATAAAGAATGAATAAGATTGTTCTTTATAAGTGTAAGTATGTTCCCAGTGAGCAAGTTGGTGGCAACTGTCTCAAGGAAAAACTCTCTAAGATGGCATAAGGAAGAAACCTTGAGAGGAACCAGACTTAAGACAGAATCCATCCTCATCTGGGTTGCACCAAATGCACATTTTTTAAAGCTAAATGATGTTGAGGTATGCAGTGATGGTGATCAAATGCTACCTGTAGTCCTCAGTCATTGTAGCAGACTGTTGACATTAAGTATAGTCCAAATCCATCCTCAAAAGCTTCTGTGTTGCTCTGTAATTTCATGGATCCCCAGGCCGTTGATGTGAAACATTCCCAACTGCACGGAGTGGCCTCCAATCGAAGAAAATACCATCCAGAAGCAGGCAAGGATTAAGTGGGCATATCCGAGGAGAGGAGAGGGATAGGAACACTGGTCACTGTTACCTCAGGAGCATGTTTAACTTGACTGAGAGAGAGAGAGAGAGAGAGAGAGAGAGAGAGAGAGAGAGAGAAGAGGGTTAACAGGGAGAGAGAAATATGGGTTATTAAGTATCCCTTTTGTATAAAAGTTAAAGACACTGTGCAGTTGGGGAATATATTTAGTCAACGTAAGAGAACTAAAATCAAGTTAAACGCTGCAAGTGAATTTTAACTCATGTAATGAGCCAGAGACTGATGTTAATAGGGCTCTAATAATCAAAGTGAGATCTCATTTCTCCTTGTTAATACGATTTTTTTTGCACTTTGCACTTTTTAAACTGCTTTTAAAAAGGCTGTAAGTTTCAGTATGAAGTAGAATGTGCCACCACACATACAGGTATTTATGTGTGTGGTGTCACAATTGATGTCACAATAAGAAACAGTATGGGGCTTTAAATGAAAATGTTCTTTTATTTTGTCTATTTAATTAGATACCCAGCATTTTCTATCTCTTTGTACAATTTATCATATTCATCTCAATAAACTTGCTGAAAGATTATGGAAAGAAGTATAAAGCCAGGCCATAGTATGTAGAGAACTGACATAAAGAAACATTTTAATGGATTTGTGTTTCATATCATCCAATATGAATTCAGTATGACTGTCCACAAAATAACTTAAATAACTGTAAGGTTTAATGCCCACTGTTGTTTAAATGGTGTTTTCTTATACCTCTTATGCATGAAAAAACTTAACTGGAAGGTCCATGCATTTTTTATGGAAATGCAACACTTCAATTCCAACATCGTTTACATAAAGTTTATTTACACCAGTCTGTAGTAATCACTTTGCAGCATTTTTGCCTGTTTTTGTTTCTTTTCAGGATAATTATTGCTTCTGTCCTGTTAACATCAATTATTTACTTACTGGTTGATTTATTTCCCTGTCTCATTTTATATGAGCACTGTTTTTGCATTATAAGTCACAAGTCTGTTTCCAATAAAGAATTTATGGTAGTGGGATAAACTGAGACAATCCAATACTTTTATGGCAGGTCCAGATGAATATGTTCAGCTGTAGTAGCTCTCTCTCTTTCACTCTGTGTGATTAGCTTTTAGAAAAAGGGAGCATATGGTGTTATAAAAAGAGTTAAAGAGAGAACATAGTATGTGAGCCAGCAACGGTTTGAACGTTGGGCTGTAGTCAGCACTAATGAGATCTGCTGACTCATTGAAACAATCTGAAACAGAAAAAAAGTGGAAAAAGACAATGTCTGATTGCACCAATCTGATCCTGAGCTGTCTAGAGAGCATGACCTGACAGTTGATGGCTAGCTCTGCATTTTAGCCTCAAGTTCCAATCAGGTGATCTGGTCCAGTCAGTCGTCCTGTTCCTCCTCCCTCTCTCTTGCTTCTGAGTGAATTCTTTTCTGTTTCAGTAACTTGCCTTTCTTTGTATCCTCTATCCATTCCAAGCATCCTAGAGAATGGACGTTGATGGCTCATTAAACAGACAAGGGGAGCACAGCAGACGGATTCAGAAGCAGCAGTGATAACCATGTTTTACAACAGAAAGCAGAAGATAATTGCAGCATTTCTGCCTTGTTTTAGCAGTTGTTTCTGAATAACAATAATGCATCAAGTGCCAAGAATGATAACTATAATTAAACCACAGCACTCTTCAATGCTTAGTTCTGTTGGAGAGGATTGTTTATTTATTAATTTTTCTTTTGAAAAACATTATAGATTTGACCTACCACTTGCAAGGATTATATTACAACACTTAAGGTCATTTAATTATAAAAACAAAAAATTGTTTGGTTAAAATAGCAAAGTTGTCTGAAAAAGGGTTTTTGAAGGAGTTTTCAAGTTAAAGAGGTACAATTTAAACTGTGAGCTTTCTGATACAAGATGCCTTAATGCTAACATGCTGATTTTATTTATTTATTCTTGTAAATGAACTTCAAAAGTGAGAAAAAAATGCTTGTTAGAGAATCATTTTATATATCTGCTATAGGTTCTAATAGAAAACCACTTGATTTGTGGAATAAAATCTTAATTAATGAATTATTAAATAATGACAAATTAACAAATGGCTACAAAATATTTAGTATATGTTGTATAAAAAAAAATCCATAATCAGCTTGGAGTAGGCAGTGTCATCCAGGTAACCATCACTTTACACAGTCCTTGATTAGTTTCCTGTAAATGCATCATGTTTTATTATTTACTCATAAATATACATACATATACATTAATATATTTCTATATGGTCATATTGTGGCTTGCATTACAATATCTGATCTCTTACAGTAAAGAGATGAAGCACAATTTTTGTGCACAGTTAAGCCAAGCCTCCAGAATGATCTCTTCCTCAATGGAACCTACAGAGATACAGACAGCTGGTACTCCAATGTGCCTTCGCTTACTGCTAAAGATCCAGCAGCTTACAGAGTAAACACCACCCAATCTATCGCAATCAATCTTGATCTACTATCTCGCTTTGTGCCAACACAGAAGCAGTATTTATGGCAATACACAGAGCTAGACTAGTCTGTAATTTGGTGATAAAATACTCAAGGGGATTCTCTCTAAAATCCTATTTTTCTGAGTAGTGTACGTGTGTGTCAGCTAAAGCATCAGAGCATATAATTGAGAAAGACCTTAGGTTACTTTTATCAGGCACCAACAAAAGAAAGAGTTTTATGAATCCATAACTATGCTGTCAATCAAATAAATGTAATGTAATGTTTGCTGGAATAATACAAACACCATGTGATTGGACTGTGGTCCTTTAAAAGTTCAAACTATTGATTTAAAGTGATTCATTTAAATAAAAGCTTGATTCAAAGTCTTTTTAATGGTCAGAAAAGTACTTTTGTTACCAGATATTAACATGAACTTGGCCACATACAAGACAACACAGAACTACCAGCTACCAACTATCCAGATCTTAACCATTAATTAATTGTTTAGTACAATCTTAGACACATGCTGGAGCAGTGCACAGCTTCCCTATTTCTCTACAATCTATAGCAGCCAAGAATTGCTGAGCCTTCACAAACAGTGCAAGAAGAATAATAAGAAGTCTGTTACTTCTAAATTTAACACACTGAAGAGAAATTGACTCCAATCATTTGCACAGTGCTGTCAGTCAATAGAATTGCATCGGCTTGTCAACGCGCACAGTCAAAGTAAAAAAAAAAGGGGAATAAATATTTGGAGGACATGTTTTTTTTTTTCCTGCATTAAAGATTGGTGTAGATCATCACAGGCTGCAGTCTGTCTTTTACAAATGCTGTGTCTTCTATTGCCAAGTGATCTCATAACAAGCAAAAGGCTTTGTGCATGGCTGAATACAATTGCCTGCCAAAGTGGTTGTAATTTATTTAGAGCGCATACTAATCTTAAATAAATAGATGTAATTGACGATCATGACTGTACTCATATCCATCCTGTTATGTGTGTTTGAAATGAAATAAATTAGGGAAGGGGAAGGGGGGTTAATGCGACTATGAACTGCAGAGCTTCTCAATCTCAGTGCTGTTCATCGATGAGTCACAGTATGCAGGACACGGCTGCATGCAGAGTGAATTTATGTAGATCAGATTAAAGCTTCCAGGCCGCTAATCTGAGGTTTTAACTGCTCCTGTCCACGTAGATTATTTTATCAGATAGGGATCATAACTGTAGAGGAAGAGAGTGGGTCAGCTGGCTCAGACAAACACACACTGACACACAAACTGGACAACTAGTATTCTATGCAATTGTGGGTTTATATCAAACCTTTGCTAATGACAAAAAATATATATTAGTGTTATATACAACCGTGATTCCAAATAAGTACTATACTATACTATTCTATACTATACTATACTATACTATACTGTAAATAAAAACAGTATTCATTTATCATTTATTCGCAATAAAATACAGAAAATATATCAGTGGTTTAAACTGAGGATACTATAGACTATATACACTTTTTAAAAAAAGTAATTTTGGATGTAATGGCTGTAAAACATTTGGGATTAAATACATATGGGAACTGACAACACCAGTTGCAGTTGGAGTTGGAGTTTTGTAGGAGGAATCCTCCCAAAGTCCTAGATCTTCTTTGTTGTATTTTTTTATTTCATGATGTGCCAAATACTTTTCAGTTGGTGACAGGTGTGGTGTGCAGACAGGCTAGTTCAGCACCCAGACTCCAACCACAAAAGTCATGCAGTTGCAGTATAGCATTAAGCATTGCCCTGCTAGAATATGAAAAAAAAGAAAAAGACGCCATCTGGAGGGAAACATTTACTGTATTGCTCTAAAATCTGTACATATATTTCAGCATTGATATTACCTTTCCAGATGTGCAGACTGTTCATTCCCTGTTCATGTTTAGGCACTAATGCATGCCCATACCATAAGAGATGCTGACTTTGAACTGAGTTCTGATGATAAGCCAGATGGATGCTCTCCTCTTTAGTCCAGAGAATGCAGTGTACATGGTTTCCAACAAGAATTGCACATTTTAATTTGTCAGACCAAAGAACAGTTTTTCACTTTTTTCAATCCATTTTAAATTAGCTTTTGCACAGGGAAGATGGCAGCAATTTTAGATCCTGTTCACATATGGCTTCTTGTTTGCATGATAGAGTTTAAACTTGTATTTGAGGAAGGCACAGACTTCACACTTTGTTGTGAACACTTTGTTCACAAACAGTTTTTTCTGGAGACTAATGAAAATGCATCTGTTGGGCATTTCTTTTAATATTTTACAAAAATAATTTTAGAACAAATGCTATTCTAAACAAACAAACTGTTGTTGTGGAAAGTGGAAAGTTAAAAAATTTACAACCTAAATTTCTACAAATGAAAAATAAATAAACACATTAATTAATTAATTAATTTTAATAAAAAACCGAATGCAATTAATTATAAATTTTATAAACCCATATTTTTTTCACAATAGAACTTCAACATCAAATGTTTAAATTGAAGAAATGTTATATTTTAGGGAAAAATAAAAACTAATTTTGTTGGATGCAACATCTTTAATAAAAAATAGGACAGGGCCATGTTCAACACTGTGTAGCAATCCCTCTTCTTATAACAAAAGTCCATATGCATCTGGGAAGTGAGGGGACCAGTGGTTGCAGTTTTGGTTAATGAATGTTGTCCTGTCTGTGTATGATTCCAATTGCTCATCACCTCTGGGTCTTCTTTGTTGTTTTTTTGTTTCATGAGGCACCAAAGGTTTTCAGTTAGTAAAACTCTGGACACATTGTTAAGCCATACATCAAGATTATTTGGTGTTTCTGTTTATTATAGCTGCAATGTACATAGTATTGTTGCATTATATAATACTCATATTTCATTAAGGATTAAACCTCAAGTAATTGCATATATCTTTTTTAGTGTGGAGCTGGACTTTAAATTGCAAGAAGACAAACTCCAGCCATTGATGACAAGACTATGTCCAGCAGTAGAGCCGGCCTACCCTTCTCTGCCTTATACGCATGAAGTCTACACTTCCACCCCCAAGCGCAAGTCCAAGACCGAAGCCAAGAAGCATGCACGCTGGAGACTCTGGTTTCTCTGAATCATGACTTTTACCTCTCTTATTTCACTTATCACACCATGACAAACACCCAGCAGCCCACCTGTCTAATTCTGCACTGACAAACAGACATTGGATTTGAATGAGGAATCACATTAGTTTTCATCCTATCCTTTTTTATAAGAGCCTGGAGACTGGAATCATGTTTACCAAAATGTTTTTTGTTTTTTTTTGTTTAATGTCTAGAGCAAGAAAGAACGATGGCGAGCATTTTGGATAAGAAAGATTAGGGCTACTAGTAAAACCGAGAAAAAAGAACAAACAAAAGTCTTTATCTCCTTTTTTTGTCCTAAATCCTGTTTCCTTCTGCAGGGGCTCAATAGAGTGAAAGAAATAGTTTGATATTTATCTATCACAACTAGATGGCAAAGCACAAACTTTAGGGAGAATATAATGATTGTTTAATCTTATTTCCTTTCTTTCTTGCTTTCTTTTATTCAAAGAAATAGTAGATTTGTTCAGACTTTGAGTTCTGAAAGACAATGTGTATATGCAGAATTAATTGACTGCATGCACAACACATGGCTTTATATATGACTACTTTAGTTTGTAGCTAACTTTATATATTTTTTATTAAAAATGTCAAGACGTTTTTGTTGATAATTAGATGTTGAGGATTTGGCTCTTGAGAAGTAAATGAGTTGGGTGTTTGTAGTATTCTATAAGCTCAAGAGGAGCTTTCTCTTTGTGTTCTCAGAAACAAATGCTTTACTATAAATTGTATGACTTTTGATTTCAACAATAGTCTGTTTTTCATACAGAATAATAGCTAAGGTAGTATGGCTGAGACGATTGTAAAACAACAACATTTAGTGGTACCTTCTCAGGCTAATTGTTTTATTACAACAACAGCCTAACAACACAACCACTGGAACTGTACCAGTTGTGTACAAAACTCAAAACCTAAAACTCTTTGCGACCTGAAAAGTGTAATGATACAGACTAAAAAGAGGGCTATGTAAATATCTTATTTATATAAATTTAAACAGTTATTACTTGTTTAGCTTTGTATTAGTCACTCAAGAATTGTTGACTTCCCTCAAGCTATTATTTAACCTACATCGACTTCAATGCTAAGTGCAGTATAATGTTAGGAACCAATCGATGGATATCCATACATCATTAAACCATATATTTTTTTATAATTCAGAAACATATTAGTTTAAATTTACAGTTTAATTGCACAGTGTGGACTAGCTGTAAGTGTAGCATTATGAGACACAGATGCATTGCTTTACCTTTGAGAAAGTGCAATTGATTTATATTGTGCAATATTCTACATTTTATACTCTTTCTACCCACAAACAATGCATTTACAATAAAGAAACTGCTGCAATGCCTGGCCTCTCATTTTTAAACAAAATCAATATTACAAAAGCATGCAAAAGGAACACTGTCTTTGTTTAGGAACACCTAAAATGTAGATCATGGCAATCAGCTCATAGACCAGATTTAGCCATGCTCTGAAAAGGACTCAGCTGCAGGATTTGAAGGTGCAAACTTTTTTCTTGGTGAAATTGATTGGCTCCAGCTCTGGCATGCTGCACAGACATGCCCTGTGATTGGACTCCCTCCAGTGAAACACCTGCTGCCCAGATATTGCCAGTGAGTGCATGGGGATAAAATGTTTCTTCTCTCTCTCTCTCTCTCTCTCTCTCTCTCTCTCTCTCTCTCTCTCTTTCTCTCTCTTTAATTTAGCATAAAACAGTATAGGTTTTCTGTGTTAATACATGTTACTTAGCGTTGGTAACAATTTTAATACACTTCACCTGTTAGTCATTAACCAGCTGTGGTAGATTTTGTGAGCAGAACAGCAGCAAGCTGTTTCAGTACATGCTGATAAGAGATTTCTATTTTAAAGTGGAAGCTTGTGAAATCTAGATGAATCTTGTAGCATGAAATGACCTTTTATTTTTGCCTGCTGCTCTAATGACTCAAAAGCCATTAAATTGGTAATTTCTGTATTTACTTTAACCTGTTAGTCTTTGCCACAGCTTTTGGGACTCACAGCTTAAAATGCCCTGCCTAAATTTAAATGTTGACAGTTCCTGATAAAAGTGGGCTACATACACAATTTAAATATTTTTGAGAAGAAGACACTTTGAGCTTTACTGTCCATTATTTAAAGTTGATATTGCTCAATAGGATAATCAGTTATATAAAGTTATATATGAAGTACCGTGAATATAAATTTCCTGAATTGAATTTTTTTTTCTTTATATATAAATACATGAAATCAGTAATGGAGCAATCCAGAAAAGTACAGGGTAAAAGCCACATGTCTGGTTCGCCCCTCCCTGCTAAACTCAGGTGGCCATTCATACTCTATTCATTCAGTCTGCATATAAATTAATGGCTGACCATTAAAGCCTATTGTTATACATGTTTGGCTATTGATATTAAGTTGGCATTCATATATATGGACAGGTAGCCAGACAAGCTATTGTTATATCGTTAGAATCCTGCACTCATTAGTTACATTTTCCATCAATCATTTTGTTTCCATAATGCTACTGCAAGAAATAAAAGGTTTGAAATGATAGGTGCTGCATAATAAAAACATCATGACACCTGCCTATAGAGTGGAGGCTGAACCCCGAGATTCCGCCTCTTTTACCGTTTTCTTATTTTTTTAGTGTGTGGTCTCATTTGTTTTGTAACTACCAGCAATATTATTATTTTTTTACCACTTTATACCACCAAGATGCCGTCTTTTATGCAAAAGTTATTCCGAAACATATAAAAAACAATACACCAATCGAAGTACTGTGATGTAAACAAAAGAATAATTATTTAAATTGATTGTTTGGTTGAAGCAAAAATGCTTTATAGCATGTTGTTCAGTGGAGCCTTATCTTTCCTAATAAACCTAGATTTGCAGCAGTGGATGTGTTTGTAAATTATTACAATAATTGTGTAAGTACTGCATTTTTTTATGCATGTAGTTGTTGTGTACTGCTTACACAAATTCAGCAAATACATTCGTTATACGTTTTCCACTGTTTTTGTAAAACAGTGATGTAAAATCGCTGCTTGTGGCTTGGGAGAGCAGCATGCTCAGTCGGCTCTTGAGGGAGTCGACTGCTCGCATTGTAGCCAAATGGCTATGTGCACTCTCCGCTCGCTTTTTGAAGAGTGCTCTCCCTAGCGGCTCAGGCCCCGCTCTTGCCAAGGCAAAGCGGCGCCGGATGTCATGGGGTTTGCAAGCGGACCAGACAGAGGGCCTCGAGACGGCGAGTCCCTTTCTCCCGCCTCACCTGCCGGGCCTAGCAATTGCTCCCTGGGGGAAGCATGCCCTTCCGCAGTTTCTTTCTCTGGTGCGAGCAGTCGCTGCGCTCCAAATTTCTTCCTCCAAGGAGGGAGAGATTATGGAAGCTAGCAAACCCACAGACTCCTCCCAGCCTGTGCTGTACAAGTAGCTACTGGAGGCAGTGATGCGGGCCGTGTCCAAGTTCGAGCTAGCTTGGCCGGACAAAAAGAGAAAGCAGTGCACACCCAGCAAGCTGGATGAGTGCTTCCTGCACCCGGCGTAACAACCTCACAACCCCGCCACTTCACCCCACAAGTCTCTCTGTGCGTGAACGTGGTGGGGATGAAAGCGTGCAGCTATGGAGCGATGCCATGGGTGAAAGAGACACTAGCTGTTTATCTCTCTCTGGCCGTGGGTCGGTCCATCTCACCCTGTCAAATATTCCTGACAGAGACAGGGCTTTTCTGCTGAACACCACGATGGCCCCTTCTGGCTTGTTCGGCGATGCCATAGGTGCGGTCGTCAACAAGTTGCAGAAGGCCAAAAAGTAGTCTGCTGCATTTGAGCGGTATCTCCCTCATTGCTCCCAAGGGGCCTCAACCTTTGGAGGGCGGTGTACACCTCATTACATGGTGCCTGTCCTTCCTCAGTGCCACCGGGAGGTCAGGCTGTTAACCCTGCCACAGGATGTGCTTCAGGGCACAGCCACCTCCAGCGGGTGTCTTCCTCCACCTCCACCCGGTTGCATAGCAGATGGAGGAGACACGTGGCCTCTTAGGAGGCCCCAACGGTTGCAGGGAACTGCTCCAGCCGCTCTGGATGGACCTGAGATGAGTCTCGAGAGTCTGGTTCCCTAATGAGACTTCCTGGCAGGTTGGGGAAGCCTGCCAGACGTGTCTCAGTGGGTCCTGCACACGATAGAGAAGGGCTACTTGATTCAGTTCGGGTCCTCTCCTCCCTGTTTTATCAGGATGTGTCCCACTCTGGTGGGGCACGAGCAGGCTCTTGTCCTGGAACAGGAAGTATGCACTCTCTTAAGCCAGAGTCTAAACACTAAGAACAGTGTGTTTTCTCCAGTACAGAGAACGATCTTCTTAGGTGTGGTGTTGGACTTGACCGTTATGCGGGCACATCTGTCTCCTACTCGGATCGAAGTTATCCTCACGACAGTCAAGAGAGTGAGAGAAGTTCAGTCCACTCTGCATTATTAAGGTCTCACGGCGAGCCCTTCGAGCCTGAGATATGTGGATAGAAGCTGCATTCCTGTCTCAAGGCCCCGTCCTGGGAGCTCCTTGTCGTCACGCAATGCTAACGACAGGTGCATCCCTCATGGGGTGGGGAGCGATCATGACTGGCACAGGCTCCATCTCATGTGGCACATAAGCCTGCCACCAACACATCAGTGGTCTCTTACATCAAACACCAGGGGGGGTCTCCAATCTCGGCCCCTATACAGTCTGGCATGGCAGATCCTCCTGTGTTCCCAGGGGAAACTGCTCTGATTGAGGGCTGTCTACATCCCGGGATACTTCGTTTGCTTTTGTTTCGGGGCTTTGTTTGGGACCTTCCAGCCTTCTATTTCTAATCGGGGAAAGTCAGACTTTTTGCCTGCCCTTGATTTTGGCTTGCCCACCCCACTGAACTTCATCAGGTTCTATGACCTTAGAGCCACTCCCGGCTCCTCTGTCCTGCGCTCTGGATGTGCTCTCACACACTGGGCAAGGACTGGTCATTGTGGCATGATTCCACTCTCGTTCCCAAAGCGTTGCGACGCAGCTCGAGTTCTTGAAAGGGAACGTCTCTAGGTTACGTATATAACGTATTAACTCCAACTTTTTTGCTTATACTTGCACAAATTATACGACTACAAAACGTATTTTACATAATTATTATTCACTCTGTACCTAACATTTTGAAATTGTGTTTGATGCATCCAGTTACACTTACACTTTCATTAATAGCACTGTCCAACTTGCTATATCTTCTACACATGCTCTGACTGATGTGTGTGATCATGATATGTGTCATTGCAAAAATAAATCATATGATAATATATATTCAGATGATACATTTTGTATTTGGTATTTATGTGACCATTTTCTGTAGCAATGTTGGTAACATTGTCAAGAACAGTTCAGTGCAGTTTACATTATTACAATTTTACACATTTTACTTATTAATTTGATTAATAAAAATTAATCACTTACTTTAGTTTAGGAGGTGTGTTTTTCTGAGTGATTATTCTTTAGCATTAGAAAAGACCACAACCTTTTATTAGTGATTATGTTACATTAAGCCAATCAGACTTGGACTGCAGCCATTCATGGTTTCTATGATGGAGAGAAACTGTAGCAAGATGTGACTAAATTCATGATGCGAGTAATGCTCCTGGAAAGCTTTAGACTGGATGCTTTGGTACGTTTTTAAAACCAAGACATCGTAAAATCAAAGAGAACAGTCTGGGGAGAGATTGCAGATTGTTTACTGCTGCGCCTCCACTTTTGCCAACTTACAGGCTAATAAAATGAAATGACAAAATGTAAGTAGTTTAACCGAGTTTTAAAGGATTAAAAGTATTTTTGGAAGGTGAGATTAATAATAAGAGAACTTACACCATTAAATATGGCCTATATAATGTTCTAGTGTAAAGACTTGTAGATCTTCAGTCCTTGGTGCTTGGAAAAAGAAATTGTTCTTGCTGCTGTAGCCATGTAGCCTATTCCATCACATTCAAATTAAAACATTTTGATGAGGTTAAAGCACAAAATGTCAGTTTTAATTCTCATTCACAAGATGAGAAAGATTCTCACCGGCCTGTGATAACTAGACGTGATGTCTAGCACACCGAGCCCATTTACATGAGGAGTGTCTCATGTCAACCTCATAGATATTCCCCATACACAAGTAGGCAGAGAAATAAAGAGAAAGGAAAGACAGCACAAATTAATGCACAGGGAGCGATCTCTCACCCACCCAGCACGAACAAGGTCATACTCTCTATTCAGATGGAAGAGGTTTTCACAAATACTCCCACTATAATGAATTACAGCTGAGCATTAGGATTAATTACAATTGCAAAAGAGGGAAGTGAATAGAAAATGGCTTATAAAAATGACAGAGGATGGTACAGAGAGAAACAGAGTGAAGTAGCATCAGTGAAAAAAAAGGCATGGAAAAGAAGGGTACAGCCCAGCTGGACTGCATTTTAATCACTGACCCCACATCGCTTTAAAATTACATGCCATCCTAAGAGCTTATTAAATAATGATGGAGTGCTTGTGCTTGGACAGCTGTAAAAAGTAAAGGAGAGTTACTCCCCCCACCTGCTTCTACATCCCCATGAATGTTTAGGAGACACCTTCCTCACTCTCAGCCATGAACCTTGTATAATGCCATATAATAAAAAGTGCAGAAAGGTGAAGAGGTTTAATGGGAATGACAGACAAAGGTTAACCTGTGAAGTAGCAAAGACAGCGCTAATGGAAAATGCTTACTCTGCACTGACTCATGTTGGCTTTTTTGAAATCTTCACACTCCATCTCCACTGTGAACAATAAGTCAGTTAAAATTAGAATATGTGGTTTTTGTAATGAAGCTAAGGGGATTAGTCATTACTCCAGCCCATATAGTATACACCAATGCTACACTGTTAGCTTTTACATGGCACAGCATATTTCAGAGACTTGTACGTTTTAATCGCATTACAATACATTAGTAAAGGACCAAAAAGCTGGACATAAATGAGCTGGTTTCCTCAGCATCTATTGAATACTGCTCAAGCAAGCTGACTCTGATTAGTTGCTCAGGTAAAAGGCTTCTATTGTGTCAAACTGCATCACTGAAATTGTTCAGTAAACCATGCAAATCCTTTCATGTAAAAACTCATCAGTTTGCGAGAAATAGAGGACACTAGCATGGACACATTATAAAAAAACACACTTGAAAAGTAAAGGTTCAGATTATAAACAGATAAATGAACAAATGAATGAATGCGTATTCTATCCAGCTTATAATGCACAGTTCAATGTGCTTTTTTTATTGGCAAAATCATTATCAATGTCTGTAAAATTGGGCCATAGGTAGACAACATTAAAAAACAGAGATAACTCATTTTGACAAAGAAAAGAGGCACACCACTTAAAAACCATGCATGCTGGAAACAAGGAATCAACAAAGCATGGAAAAACAAATTAAAATGTAGAAAGAGCAGAAATTAACAAACGAATTAATGGTATAACATGGAACAGGTGCACATATTAGGGAAACATGCTGACGATAAGACAGGGTCTAGAGACAAAAAAAGGCACATGGCTATATCGTGTCAGAATCATATTCCATGTCCTTAGCATTTACCAGAGCTCAACTCAAGTGAACATCTAAAGAGAATTTTCAAGAAATGTACTAGATACACAACCAGGATCAAAAGAACAATAAGGGAATATATTTTGATAGAATGGTGTTAGACCAGCACATTCCTTGAGAGTAGAATATGTACATAGGCACTTCTAAACTGTTTTGATGGTTTGTGGTACTTAATTTTTTTTCTTAATTTGTTATCCATCTGTACATTATGGATATTCACTGTCTGTCAAAAATGACCAAACAAAAAAATGTGGACAGCCTTTTGCTTTTAATTATGTGGCAACGTTTTGATAAGCTTATGCCATTTCTCATTTATTTACATCCAGAGTTGCATTAAGATTTTACCAAGATCTTGTATTAATGATGAGAGAGTCAGACCACTGTATATTGTGTTCTCCAGCACATGTCTCATGCTCCCTGAACCACTGCCCATTCTACCACAGAAGAAAAGATACACTGACGGAAAAACTTTCAATTGAGTATATTCAGGTAGTCAATTTACATCATTTTTCTGAGCACATAACTTTGCTTAACCAATACCTGTCTAACTGATGTAACCCCAGATCATAATGCTTCCCCCACAGTTTTGAATAGTAGGCACTACACTTGGGTGGGTGCATCACCTTACCCTGATGTTACCCGAAGTGGTTTTCTTAAGGCTACACTGCAGTTAAGTCACAATCGACATAAAATAGACATAAAAAAAAATTCAAGGACTGATTGATTGTTGACCATGCTGCAGGTGATATAAAAAGAATAGCAGCATGAATTAATTATTTAACATAATGGTTTGATGGGGAGATTGTGGAGTTGCACACCAAAAGGCCTCATATCCAGATCTATCGTGAAAAGTCATGCGCTTAGTTTGAATGTTATTAAGGATTGTGATGACGATGAGTTCTGTTAAGGACAAGTGGGTGTGAGAGTACTACATTCTCAGCATCTGAGACAAGCTGAGCAGATGCTGATAAGGCCTATAAACCTAAAGGAATACCCTGGATAACAGGTTTAAGGGATTTGGTTAAATATTTGACTGGATGATAACCTCTGCTCCGGGGCCAAGAGCCCCCATTACTGTGCCTTCATACTTAGACATAGATAAAAAGTTGAGTTGTAGTCTGGGAAAATTAGAGATTCCTTTAAAAATCAAAATGGTTGATGTAATGAGTCATGTTAATATATGGTTTCCTTTTTAGATAACCCTGTTTAACTACTTTGTCATAATATGAACAGTCTGATGTGTACTGATGACAGTAATTCATAATTCAGTGAGTAAGTAAACTGAGCATACCTTTATGTGTTATGGGACATCAATAATTGCTTTTACTGAATCATAGAAGAAGTGCTGCTCACATTGGCTGATGATAAAACCCATATACTCCAGCAGGCGGAGGCAGAACTGGAGCATTGTGAGTGCCACCTTAAAACCACAGTGGGCAAGATATGAGAAGAGAAGCAAGAAATCCTCATTGAAAATCTGTTTATGTTTTGCTGAGAGCAGAATGTTGTCTGTATAATTGAGGATAACCATCACAACCATCGGGCAGTTGGAGAAAAGACTGAACAGTGTGCACCTTAGAAGAGAACCCAACAAGGGAATCAATAAACCCTTGAGGGAGACGTGTGCAGGTGTAGTGACATTGCCTAAATTTGATTGAAGTATAGGCTGCATTTGGCTGCTCACTAAAACAGTCAGAAAGGCACTAAAGATCAACAACAATGAAACATGTGTATTCATGGGAAATAGAGGACAAGATTTAACTGACATAAGGTACCAGATGACTAACTGGAATAATCAAATCATTAATATGTCTAAAATCTTGGATGAAACACCACCCCTTACCCTTTTTCCTCCCAGGGTTGACAAGTGTATTGTAAGGAGAGAAGGGAGAGATTGGATGACCTCAAATACTCTTTCTTCCTTTTCCTGTTAGAGTGGATACTGTTTAGAGTATACAGGTGTCTGGAAATGAAGTTTAACAACGTATAGAATAACCTGAATGTGCCCTACTTCATTGTCATGGGTGACCCATTATGTTTATGGAATGCTAATAAGGGTTTTAAGGTATTACCAAGCTCTCCTGTGCAGTTAGATCAGGAGTCACCACAGAAGTGAATAGCAAATTTGTGGAAGTACAGAGAAGGAATTGTCCTGCTCAAGAAAAAGAAAGCAATGCAGATAAAAGTTCACAACCTAAAAGATTAGTAGAAATTATTAGATTAGATTATCCTGGCTACTCACCCTAAGCGAAAAAGTCTTATGGCATGTGACGGGAACCACATCTATACCAACAGCGTTAATGTTAGCTTCAGAAAAAGGCCCACAGTTTCCAAAATAGGTCCATCGATTCAATGAAACACTGTAATATCAATACATGTATGCACAATATGAAGGGTTAGTGGGTCGTTGAACTATCATTATTAAAATATTTCTGTCTAGGCTAAGGTCGCCACAGAATTTCTTGGTCTAAATAACCAAATAATTAATAAACTGTTACAAAATATCTACTCTATAACCTTTGGAATACATGCAGTCATCAGATTTCATATTAGATTTGACAATTACATGTATTAGTTACATTCAACTGCTGTTCATGTAAACACTGACTTTATACAATACAAAAGGATTCATTCATTAGTCTAAACTACAACCACAAATCCAAAAAGTTTAGACTCTGTGAAAAAAAGACTCTGTAAATTAAAGCTTAGTGCAGTCCAGACCTTTTACCAACTGAAAATGTTTGGCACATTATGAAAAAATGACTAGTCTGAATATGAAAAAATACTGTTAAGCAGGTAGAATCCTGTATCAGACACAAATTGGACAACATTCCTCTTTTAAAACCCCAACAACTGGTCTTCTCAGTTCCAAAATGGATACGGACTGTTGTTAAGAGAAGAGGGGATGTGAGACAGTGGTAAACATGTCCTAAACCTGTCCCAAATTTTGTGACCATGCAATTAAAAAATCTTATTTTTAAACATTTGATTTGTTTTCTATTTTCTATTATATATAAAATGTGTTTTATGAGATATGCAAATCATTGCATTCTGTTTTTATTTATCTCAAAAATAATTAAATATCCTTGATATTTGAAGAGTCAAGAATGCCCTTTTTCTAGAACAAATGCAACATGTTGCTACTCAACATCAGAAAAGAAAACTATGTTTTTTTATTCTTCATTAGTGTTAACTGAAATGTTAAGAGCTATTACACTGCTATTCTACCAGCCATTCTGTTTTCCATTACTTAGCAAGGAAGCTATGCTTACAAAAGAGTAAAACAATATTGAATACAACCACCCACCTTTTTCCCAATTTGCAAGTAAAAATTAGCTAGTAATAATGCTTAGAAAGCTTTATTTATATAATTAGGCCACTGGGGACAGGATAACTTTATACTCAAATTTATATACAGTATCAGGACAGTGTGCAGATGTTCACGTTGGTGGTAAGGCACAGGATTTGGCATGATCCATGCAAGGCACAATTTAGCAGTTTCTAATCAAGTCCAAGAAAGTTATCGTTTCTGCTCCTGGCTGGAAACCCATCCAAAAAGTGTCCAGTAGTACAGTTGTGTTATCTGCTACTGTCAGCAATCCTGGTTGGCCATTTTGTGCACTGTTCCCATTTCACCCTTAGATCAAGCCATCTGTGGGAACCAGGTGTTTCATATCTGCAAGAGCAACATCAATCTTCATAACACTGCACAGGAACATAACCGATATTAAGATTGTTGTATTATAGCTCATGTTTGCTAAGTAAACCATGTGGGACCTAAATGTGTGTTTTGGCTTTGGTGTTATGAGTGTGCACTCTTTTCACCCACCCACCTGCCTGGCTGTGGAGCAACCTTGGCTGCATGTAGTGGCTAATGAAGCATGAGGGTCATTGAGATGGTTCAATATTTTTCATTAAAGCTCCAGCAGGACAGTCTAGTCGAAACCTGTGGCACTGGGCTGCACAGTTCTCAAGCTCCATGAAGCAGCTGTCAGGTATTTTTCTGCTTATTGTGGTAGAGGAGAATGCATATATTCTCTGTAGTCAATTAGAAGACACAGGAAGACCACAGAAAAAAATTATCAATAAAATTCATATATATTTGTTCCTGTAATCTTATCAATAAACCAAAACAAAACTTTCCATTAAGGAATATTAAGCTAGACAATTACACGAATAATGTATGATGTTCCTGAAGGCGCTTACATATTACACATTTGTAACTGCGTAATTCCTCTTCAGTGTCTTATATCTGCAAATGTGGATTTTCTATAGATTGAGCATTGAAAGCTTTACTTTGTCATTGACACAAATCTCCAAATCTAGATAACATCAATATGTGGTGCTCAAAGCATCAAGGACTTCTGGAAAATAATTCGGAAGCACTTTGCTTAATGCTTTCAAACAGTTGGGGAAAAAAATCATGCTGAAATGGCACAAAAAATTATCCACAGTAACTTTATAAATGAAAAGAAATTCACTATTGTTCATGGTGCACTCTAATCACCAAATACATAATTTTTACTAATGAAGCTTGAGAGCACAAAATCTATGAATACCCTCTAATTAATGTCTGATGTGTGGAAATACGCTCAAGAATCACCCCAATCATGCTAATATTTATGCAACAACAACAACAAAAACAGTAACAACGAACAATTCTAACAGAAAAGAATGATACTATATTGGAAATTACGTTTTGTTTTTTTAATTTTCATTTTTTCATTATGAGATGTAGGATTTTTTAAATGCACTTATACAATAATCAGTTACTTATAGCAGTGATTCCCAAAACCTTTTTATTATATAAACATTCACAATATTATATTCAATATTAATTGGAGCCATACAACTTTTATATTTCACTAACAGAACATGCAGCATTCAATTCGAAAGTATTATTTCAATTTATAATCATTTAAAGTTGTTTAATTTAATTTATATGAACAGCCAAAGTAGCTAACATCTAATAAAACAGAATTTTATTTAAAGTAGATTGTCTTTATTGTTTTTATAAATTTTTTTTTAATAATAATAAGAAATACTCTGTTCTCTTATATATATATATATATATATATATA
>JAAIIK010000030.1:3656273-3698276 GCA_014706435.1 Silurus glanis
TGTGTGTGTGTGTGTGTGTGTGTGTGTGTGTGTGTGTGTGTGTGTGTTCAATATGTGCTATGTGACAGTCATGTTATGGGTAGTGAAGTTTATTGCCAATTTGGGCATAAAGTTGCTGTCAATTTATCCACAGATTTCCATGTTTGTTAAAAAATTCTAGTCAAATCACGTCTCAAAATTTACACCAGAGAAAAAAAGGAAGGATTCCTGGGATTATAAAGGTAATATCTAATAGGTAATTTAAGCTACTGCATGGGAACCATGCTTAGCATTGTTCATACTCACTTCTCATGTATATGATCCACATGAAAACAAGGAAATACAATAGAAATGGTTCTGTATAGGAAAGACACAAATTGCAATTATAATAAACCTTTGATTGTGAAAATTTATTTGAATGACCTTTTTTCTTTTATCTTTTTTTGGTGACAATCTGTCAACCCTGTCATTAAAAAGTTTTTTACATGGGGGATGTTTGTTGCAGTCTTATTCCAAGTAAGATTCTGCAAGGTTTAAAAAGTTGGAACAGGGGCATATTTACCACTGTAAAGGATCCCCTCTTCTTTTAACAACAGTCCTTATACACTTATACAAATTGAGTTTTGGGAGAGGAAGGTGTCCCTTTGTTTCTGATCAAGGATTCAAGCTGCAAAACAGTTTTGGGTTTCTTTGTTGTATATTTTGTTCAATGACAAACCAAATGTTTTCTATTGGTGGAAAGTCTGGACTGCAGAAAGGCCAGTTCAGCACCTGGATCCTTCTAGTGTAAAGCCATGCTGTTGAAACAGATGAATTATGCTGTTTGGCATTGACTTGCTGATATATGCAATGCATTCCCTGAAACAAAGATGTCATCTAAAACCTTTATAGACCTCTCAGCATTAATGGTGCCTTTCCAGATGGTGTTTGCTTTTAAAGCAAGCTGCCTATTCTATAGGCACTAATGCACACACATACCATTAGAGAGAGCTTCCAATATTGATTTTCACCCTTGCCCCTTGCAAAAAATTATTGAAATCTTTTAATTATATCAAGACTAATGAGATATTCAAAGTCTTCACAATTTTACATTGAGCAACATTACTTTCAAATTGTGAGACAATGTAAGTAGAATAAGTGCATTTGCAATATGCTATACATGTATTTGCATTAATGAGCAGGTCTACAGACAACATTGAAAATTTGTGTATATTATTAAAAAAAAAAAAATTATAACCCAGCCATTATGGTTCCACAAGCCAGTGCACTCTTAGTGCCGGTCCCAAGCCCGGATAAATGAAGAGGGTTGCATTAGGAAGGGCATCCAAAGTAAAACATGCGGATCACAAATGAGAATTTCAAACTGGATCGGCCGAGGCCCAAGTTACCAACGACCGCCACAGGTATCGTTGGCCAACAGGCTACCGGTGGAAATTGGGCTACTGTTCGCTGAAGGAGGAGAAGGAGAGGAGGAAGACATCTACAGAGACTGCAGGGAAAGGAGAAGTGTAGGAGAGTAGAGGTTAGGGTTGGTACTTTGAATATTGGCACTATGACTGGTAAAGGGAGAGAGGTAGCTGATATGATGGAGAGGAGAAAGGTAGACATGTTGTGTGTTCAGGAGACCAAGTGGAATGGGAGTAAGGCCAGGAACATTGGAGGTGGGTTTAAACTGTCCTATCATGGTGTGGATGGAAAGAGAAATGGTGTAGGGGTGATTCTGAAGGAAGAGTTTAGTAAGAGTGTAGTGGAGGTGAAGAGAGTTTCCGATAGGGTGATGAACGTGAAGCTGGAAGTTGAAGGTTTGATGATAAATGTCATCAGTGCTTATGCTCCACAAGTCGGCTGTGAAATAGAGGAGAAGGAAAAATTCTGGAGTGAATTAGATGAAGTGGTAGAAGGTGTACCTAGGAATGAACGATTGGTGATTGGGGCAGTTTAAATGGGCATGTAGGTGAAGGGAACAGAGGTGATAAAGAGGTGATGGGTAGGTATGGTCTTAATAAGAGGAATGTGTAGGGGCAGATGGTGGTAGATTTTGCTAAAAGGATGGAAATGGCAGTGGTGAATACTTATTTTAAGAAGAAGGAGGCTCATAGGGTGATGTATAAGAGTGGAGGAAGGTGCACACAGGTGGACTATGTTCTATGTAGGAGATGCAACCTGAAGGAGATTGGAGACTGTAAGGTGTTGGCGGGGGACAGTGTAGCTAGCAGCATCAGATAGTGGTCTGTAGGATGGTTTTGGGGGTGAAGAAGAAGAGGAGGAGAGTGAGGAATGAAAGGAGAATTAGATGGTGGAAACTGAAGGAGGAAGACTGTAGTGTGAGATTCAGGGAAGAGGTCAGACAGGGGCTCGGTGGTGGTGAAGAGGTGCTGGATAATTGGGCAACTACTGCTGAAGTGATAAGGGAGACAGCTAGAAAGGTACTTGGTGTGACATCTGGAAATAGAAAGAAAGACAAAGTGGTGGTAAATTGAGGAAGTGCAGGACAGCATAAGGAGAAAGAGGTTGGCAAAACAGAATTGGGATCGACAGAGTGATGAGAAAAGTAGGCAGGAGTACAAGGAGATGCGGCAGCAGGTAAAGAGGGATGTGGCGAAAGCCAAGGAAAAGGCATATGAGGAGCTTTATGAGAAGTTGGATGAAGAGTGGAAAGTCGGTAGGACCAGATGACATACTGGTAGAAGCATGGAGATGTTTTGGAGAGATGGCAGTGAAGTTTTTAACCAGATACTGGATGATGGGAGGATGCCTGAGCAATGGAGAAGGAGTGTGCTGGTCCCGTTTTTTTTAAGAATAAGGGAGATGTGCAGACCTGCAGTAACTACAGGGGAATTAAGTTCACAGTCACACCATGAAGTTATGGGAAAGAGTAGTGGAAGCCAGGCTGAGAGAAGAGGTGACCATCTGTGAGCAACAGTATGGTTTTATGCCAAGGAAGAGCACCACAGACGCCTTATTTGCTTTGAGAATGTTGAAGGAGAAGATTGGAAGGAGTTGCATTGTGTGTTTGTGGATTTAGAGAAAGCGTACGACAGGGTGCCGAGAAGTGAAGAAAAGAGTGCAGGCAGGGTGGAGTGGGTAGAGAAGAGTGGCAGGAGTGATTTGTGATAGAAGAGTATCTGCGAGAGTGAAAGGGAAAGTTTATAGGGCTGTGGTGAGACCTGCTATGTTATATGGTTTAGACACAGTGGCATTGATTAAAAGACAGAAGGTGGAGCTGGAGGTAGCAGAGTTAAAGATGTTAAGGTTTTCGTTAGGAGTGATGAGGATGGACAGAATTAGAAATGAGTTTATTAAAGCGACAGCACATGTAGGACGTTTTGGGGACAAGGTGAGGGAGGAGAGATTGAGATTGTTTGGACATGTGCAGAGGACGGACATGGGGTATATTGGTAGGAGAATGCTGAGGATCAGCTACCAGGAAACTGATTATTGCTGATTGTTACTGACGATAACTGCTTTGCTGAAAAGGTCAGATTTTCTTCATGTCTGTTAAAGAACATGCTCAGATAAGGCTGCAATTAAATTCTTTAATTTTAACTTGAAGAGTCCATGCCAGCTGAATTATACATTGCCATGCAAAATGGGGTACAAAACAAATACTTAAAAACTCAATTCATGTAATTAATATACTATTATGAGCCAAAGACAGATCCATTGGTTTGGGAATGTATTCTGCTTTCATGCAATAATAATAATAATAATAATAATAATAATAATAATAATAATAATATTATTATTATTATTATTATTATTATTATTATTATCATCCATTTCATCCTTCTCTATTTGTAAATCAGTAACCCTGTTACTTTTTTTTATTTGCATATGTACATTTGAAATAATAACAATAATAATAATAATAATAATAATAATTATTATTATTATTATTATTATTATTACAATTATTATTAAAGCATTATTTGCTTTGAGAATGTTGATGGAGAAGTATAGAGAAGATCAGAAGGAGTTGCATTGTGTATTTGTGGATTTAGAGAAGGCGTACGACAGGGTGCCGAGAGAGGAGTTGTGGTATTGTATGAGGAAGTCAGGTGTGTCAGAGAAGTATGTCAGGGTGGTGCAGGACATGTATGAGGACAGTGTGACAGCAGTAAAGTGTGCAGTATGAACGACAGACTGGTTTAAGGTGGACGTTGGATTGCATCAAGGATCGGCTCTGAGCCCTTTCCTGTTTGCAGTGGTGATGGACACGTTGACGGACAATGTCAGAAAGGAGTTTCCATAATCAATGATGTTTGCGGATGATATTGTAATTTGTGGTTAGAGTATGGAGCAGGTTGAGAAGAGCCTGGAGAGGTGGAGGTATGTGGAGAGAAGGGGAATGAAAGTTAGTAGGAGTAAGACAGAGTATATGTGTGAGAATGAGAGGGAGGGCAGTGGAGGTTTGCGGTTGCAAGGAGAAGAGGTTGAGAAGGTGGAGAGGTTCAGGTACCTGGGGTCAACAGTGCAAAGAAAATGAAGAGTGTGTTAGAGAAGTGAAGAAAAGTGTGCAGGCAGGGTGGAGTGAGTGGAGAAGAGTGTCAGGAGTGATTCATGATAGAAGGGTATCTGCGAGAGTAAGTTTATAGGACTGTGGTGAGACCTGCCATGTTGTATGGTTTAGAGACAGTAGCATTGTGCAAAAGACAGGAGGTGGAGCTGGAGGTAGCAGAGCTGAAGATGTTGAGGTTTTCGTTGGTAGTGACGAGGATGGACAGGATTAGAAATGAGTTTATCAGCGCATATAGGACGTTTTGGAGACAAGGTGAGGGAGAACTGATTGAGATGGTTTGGACATGTGCAGAGGAGGGACATGCGTTATATCAGTATAAGAATGCTGAGAATGGAGCCACCAGAATGGAGGAAAAGAGGAAGGCAAAGGAGGAGGTTTATGTATGTGGTGACCAAAGACATGCAGGTAGTTGGTTTGAAAGAGGCAGATGTAGAGGACAGGGGGGTATGGAGATGGAATATCTACTGTGGTGAGAGAAGCCAAAAGAAGAAGAAGATTATTATTATTATTATTATTAGTATTATTATTGTTATTTTAAAGGTACATATGCAAATAAAAAAAGTAACAAAGTTACTGATTTACAAATGGAGAAGGATGAAATGGAGTATTTACATTAAACAATGCAATTAAAGTAAGGATGAGTATGATAGGCACAACAAGGACTGCAATAAAGCACACAGCTTTATTGCCAAACAGAAGTAAAAAAAAAAAGATTCAGCATTATTCAACAACAAATCAAATTTATTTATGTATTATTATATTTGTGTTTTTAGCTATTGTGTATGACTGTTTGTTAGTTTATTGTTTGCCTGCTACTCAATATAAACTACATGGAAGAATTGGGACACCTGTCTTTTCCTACCATATTTGGTTTCTCTTCAAACTGTTATCACAAACTTGGAGGCACATGATTGTATAGGATGTCTTCAGATGCTGTAACATAAAATCTTCTTTTCACTTGAACTATGAGTCCCCAACCTGTTCCTGCTTGCCAGCTACATTATTATTTGACTTTACTAATGCCCTTATGGCTGAACCCTCTAAAAACTAGTGAAACATCTTCCAAGAAGATTGGAGGTTAATATAACATCAAATTGGGACTAAATGTGGAATGGGATATTCAAAAAGCAAATATGGACCTTATAGTCAGTTGTCTAAAAATATTTGTTCATATAATGTATTGTATAGTGTAGTTTTATTAATTTGTATTAATGGTATGCATTTTATGACCTTTATAGTTTTTTGTTTACACTGAGTAATTGTAAATGTGTACTCTGGTTATTTAACACAATGTCTTTAACTATTATGTAACAATAGGGATACTAAGAATTCCTAATAATGCACGTGTCTCTCTTTCCATAATTCCCCCACTCTCTCTCTCTCTCTCTCTCCCCCCCTTTCTGTCTCTCTGTCAATTTAAACATTGATCCTGGAGACCACTTGCTGCAGCTAAGGATGGTTCCAAATGAATAGCCTTTAAGATCCATAAGGTTACTGTGGATTGCTCATTAAGGCTAAACTAATAGGGACTAATATTTTTAGGATAGTTTCATGATGCACCAAATGTTTTCAGTGCAAAAAGGCCAGTTCAGCACCCAGACTCTTTTATTAAGAAGCAATGCTGTTGTAAAAGATGCGGTATGGGTTTAGCATTGGTTTGCTGAAATAGGCAAGGCCTTCCCTAAAAAATGTGTTGCTCTAAAACCTGTGTATACCTTTCAGCATTGATTGTGCCTTTCCACATGTGAGTGCTGCCTATTTCACTCAAAAATGCACTCCTATTCCATCAGAGATACAGGCTTTTGAACTGACCACATATAACAACAGATGGTCCCGTTCCTTTTTAGTCTAGATATCGTGGCTTCTCAAAAGGTTTTAAAAAAGATAATGAATGAAAAAAAAAACATTTTAATTAGTCTGACCACAGAAAAGTTTTCCACTTTGCCTCAGTCTATTAAAAATTAGCTTTAGTTTAGAGAAGATGACTGCATTTTCTTTGCATGATAGAGCTTTAACTTGTATTTGTGGATGACATGGTAAACCGTGTTCATAGACAATAACTTCACAATGTGTTTCTGAGCCCATGCAGTGATTTCTATTACAGAATTTTGCTTGTTTTTAATGCAGTGCCAGCTATGGGTCAAGGTCCTCTAATGTCCATTTCCACCCTTGCCACTTGCATGCAGAGATTTCTCAAGATTCTCAGAACCTTTGATGATATTATGTTCTGTAGATGATGAGATTTACAAACATTATTCAGACATCTTTCCACAATCTGTAGATACAGTTTTTCACAGTTTTTTTAACCTCTGCCTATCTTTACTTCTGAAAGATTCTGCCTCTCTATGGTACTCTTTTATACCCAGTCATGTTGCCAATTTACTTAATTAACTGCAAAATGTTTCTCCAGCTGTTTGGCAATTGTTTAGCAACCTTTACTTTCCAGTTTTTTGATGCATTTTATAAGAAGTGTTGCTGCTATCAAATTCAAAATGATCTTTTTTTTCCCCCATAAAAATAGTCAAATTTCTCAGTTTAAACATTTGATACGTTTTCTGTTTTATTGTGAATAAAATATGGGTTTATTATATTTGTTAATCACTGCATTATTATTATTATTATTTTATTTTTGTACACAGTGTGGGATCCTTTTTCTTTTTTTTAAACGGGGTTCTGTATATAAAATTGAAAAGACAGACAGATAGTTTCCTTATTCTAATGGTTGTAAATGGTTTCCTAAAATGAATACGACTGTTAGAAAAATACCTCTTCTGTCTTTGTAGTATGTCATAAAGAAGGGTGAAATGGATTGTCTTTGATAGAGAGCAGTTTGGTCAGTGGCCTCCTACTCCTCACTGACTCAAAAATCTTCAGTATTTGTCCATTGATAGTTCAAATGATATCACAAAATGCAGTTTGGCATCAACCAGAATTGCAAAAAGTAGCAATCGTGCAAATAGTGCAGATAAATATGTAGCATGTCAAGTCAAGTCAAGTCAAGTTTATTTCTATAGCGCTTTTCACAACAGACATTGTCTCAAAGCAGCTTTACAGAATTTAGCAGTTAAGGTGAATGGTGTACATTTCTGATGAGCAAGCCATGGCGACATATGTTAACATATATACAGTGAATAAATGAGATAGCAGTACAGAGATATAAAGACATTGTTGCACATGGCATTTAAGACATGTGCAAGCTAAATAAACAAGTCCACTATATATATATATATATACATATATATATATATATATATACACACATACACATTTTTTTTTAAATCTTCTTCTTATATACACATATATACATGAATGTGAAATATTGGGCAGAATATATAGTAAGGTATATATAAATACATAAATAAAATAGTGCAGCACAATATGTGTGGAGAATAAGGAGTATAAAAAAAATTCAGTATGTAATATGTACATTGTATGTATAACTGTACAGAAGTTATATACAGTGTTTTTACAGTGAACTAACGGTGTAGTGTACTGTTCAGTAGTGTGATGGTGGATGGAAAAATGCTGTCCCTGAACCTGCTGGTTCTGGTGCATATGTTTCTGTATCTCCTTCTTAATGGAAGGAGGTTAAACACTTTGTGACTGGGATGTGAAGAGTCCTTGATGATGTTGTGAGATCTGCTGTGGTGAAGGTGTTTAATGGCAGGTAGTTGGGTGCCAGTGATGCGTCGGGCGATTTTGACCACCCTTTGCAGGGCTTTGCATTCACACATAGTGGAGACGCTAATGCAGGGGTAGAAACTCGTTAAAATCCCTGGGGACAGATGAGCTTTCTTGAGACTTCTCAAGAAGTACAGGCGTTGTTGTGCCTTCCCAACCAGAGCTGAAGTGTTCTGTGTTCTGGTGCCAGCACAGATCCTCAGAGATTTAAACTCCCAACAATTTAAAGCTGGAGATTTGCTCTATATCAGTTCCATTGATATTGACTGGGAAATGTCTCCTGCTGTTAGATTTCTGAAAGTCCACGATGAGCTCTTTAGTTTTCGTGGCATTGAGGGTCAGGTTGTCGGTGACAGACCATGCTGTCAGGCTTCGGATCTCTTCCCTGTATACCGATTCGTCGTTGTTGCTGATCTGGCCGACCACGCTGGTGTCATCTGCATACTTGATGAAGATGTTTTAGTTATACTATATAAAATAGTAATTGGTACATCATTATACTCTATAACAGATTATGTAAGCACACCATTTATAGATAACATTCTTGAATTTATAGCCATTAATCATGTTTCACTGGAAAGTCACTGTAACCACATTATATACAGGATTATTAGCTTTCGCTGTTTCGGGAGCACTGGTCTCGAGCCATATATTTAGCATACTCCTTGAGTGCCAAAATGAATATGTTCTAAATGCTGTTAGAATGAATTGGGTAGTAATTGTAGTGTTTGACTTGGTCAGCCTGTCAAACACTAAACTTTCACTTTTTCCCCCTGAAGTCTTTTATTGTGTTGGTAATGTGTTTTTGGCCATTGTCACCCTAAATAGATTGAATGCATTTATCTGTAAATTGGCAGACAATGTGTTCCTGTAGACTTCTGAATTCAATCTGCTTCTACCATCATGACTAAGTTCATCAATCAAGATTAGTGACTGTGTTTCAGAAGCAGCCTTAGAAGCCATGCAAACACTACCTCCTTGTTGCTTGACCGATGGGTCATTCACAGATCCTTTCTTTCTGCACACATTTGGTTTTTTCTTAACATTTCTCACAGTGTTTTTGTAATCAACTGGTGTGGGGCTTCCTGAATGGATTAATCATTGTCTGGTTGTTAGTATACACGCAGCTTGAATCTTCATAATCACTCTTCATAATACTTGTGGAGTTTTCATACCTACTAAATTGCTTGCTTTTCTTCCCCAAATAGCAGATATTGGTTTATCTTTTTTTAAAACATAAATCTTGTTTTTACGGAAAAAAATTGGGCTCAAACCAAGAGTAGATATTCAGAGCTATTAATTGTTCAATGCTCTATTCTTTTTGATCACTTGAATGGAAATGAACAGGTTTATACAAAACATGCTTTGCTCTTCATAAAAATGTAACTAGCAAACAAAATTTAAGCTGAAATTCTGATCTATAGTGCAATTGATTGTATTACTATATATATATATATATATATATATGTTCCAATATTCCAATACTTTTGCAGGGAGCTCCAGATTTCTTTTGTCAATGTTTATGGTGAAAAGCTCATTATAAATAACTATTATTATTATTATTATTATTATTATTATTATTATTATTATTATTATTCCTACTACTATTTTAGAAGGCATTCTGGTATCGGAAGCCATCAGAAAGTACTTATGGCTAAAAGTGAATGTACTGTCACCAGAAGCTCCCAAACTAACTGTGTATGGCAACAGTGACCTTCAAATACAGCATGATGTGGACATAGTGTGAACACAAATCACAATGACGATAAATGACCTGATAGCGTTTTCATTAACACGCTCTAAGTAGAGGGAGAGAGAAGAGTGCAGGCGGTGCAGATCTGGTGTCTTAGTGATTGGCATGCTCAGGGTACAAGAGTTTCTTTGCTTCGACATTTGGAAGCTCAGCTGTGTTGCTTGAGGAGAGACTTTTTCAAGGCAAATGTTTGGTAAAGAAGAGAGAGAAATGTCAATCCATGTTAACATAAATGAAAAGTGCATCTCTCTTCTTGTGCGAGGCAGCTCTTTTGTGCTTCTCATCATGAGCAGCCTGACACAGAGTTTTGGCAGCGTGGTGCACATGCATTTGTTTGTCTCCAATGTGTTGACAGGAAGTAGCTGTGATCTGGGGTTGGTGTCACTGATGTGTGAGCTTCTGTTAATCTATTCATGCATTCAAGCATCAGCAATCACCTTTAATTTGGTTTTTCATTGTACAAGATGTCAAAATGGTCTTTGACTTCAAATGAAATATTTACAAACATACTGTACATAGAATCACCAATCAAATCCAAGGACATGTTGCTATGTTGTAACATATTGTCACCTAGTGCGAGGGAAAGGCAGATATTTATATAGAATTAGCAAACTTACAAACAAAATATAAAATCGGTAAATGCATGAACAAGAAACTGGAACCCTGAGCATGAACATGAACAAGTACAACCATGAACAACAAATGCAAGACAAATAGTGAAGTGTAATGTTGGATTACATGTGCTCATTAACAATGAAACAGATGTGTGATCAAGTGACCATTTTAGTTTCAGTTAGATAAATTGTGCATAAAAAGTTTGATTATATTATATTTTAAAAGCATTTCTTGTTTATTTGATTTTATTAATGTTTTAGTTTAATTTCAGAAATAATTAAACATCAGAAAAAAAAACAATTCTGAGCACTTCTGTATCATGACCAATAGCATTTAACATGTAGTTGCAGTTTACTTTCACTGGAACTCAAATCATGTCAATTATTTGCTTGTTTTTGCTAACAAAAAAATATTTTTCCACTGATAGTTTAAGTTTTTGTGACAGTTTTTGTTTACTATGGTAACCTTGGTAATCAAAAATGGACATGCAGTGGCTTCTAGGAAATGGGAAATATATACACATTTATGCTTTCATTACTCTTGCCTGCAGATCATCAGTCAGTCACCGTGTTTTACACATAATCTCAGTAGAATCCTGAAAGAAGGAGAAGGAGTGCTGAAGGGTGAACTAAGGAGCCAAACACAGCTAATCCTCATGATTATAGTTGAGATTTTGAGACTAAGGGACACTCAAGCCATGATGAGGTGCCATCAAAACTTGATAATCAAATTTTTATTTTTTGTTTCTAGGTAAAATGGGACAATTCAAAGAGTTATACACATGATGGTTAAAAATAGTCAATGTAAGTTGTATTTTTTTCCTCTTGTTTTATGGCATGTTTAACAAAGTCTAAATAATATTCTTGATATTTGGCTACGCTATGTTCCTATTCTCAAACACTTTAAATGACACAGGTTGCTTTAAGATACTCTTCTGGAGAAAAAAACTGAGAAACAGTTTGCCCAAAGCTGCCAAAGATTCCCATGACTCCTAATTACACTATGCAGATTATGCTAATATTTAGCTCATTACTGAACAGAAAAAAAGCATTTAATTACATGACACGGTAACTTGTCATGTCGCTACATAAAAATAATATAGTGTAACAAATATTGTATGTTGAAATAATATTTGTAAAGAAGAGTGTTGGTTGTGAGATGGCGGTGGGTATTTAGCTCATGGCTAAATGGTCTTGAACTGTTTAATTTTCTCTAAATGGCAAGTAGTGCTAATTAGTTGTTAATGTGTGCTAATTAGTTGGTAATGTATGCACATGTGGTGTAATGACTTTATCGGCAAAGGCTTGAAAAGTGGCACACTGTTAGCGTCAACAATGACAAGTGTTCTGAAGAGAAATGACCCTCTAGGTGCCAGTAAATTAACATGTTTGTGTGTAGATTTGTGTGTGTTTGTGTTTGATGTGTGTGTGATAAACTTGTTGGTATGTGTGTAGCAATGGATGTTCTCAGTGTCTTGGTTCTAGAAGATATCTTTGAGAAATTATTCACGATCTATTTGCAGCGCTCCTTCCCACTTCTGAGCCCGAAGGTAGTCTCGCCTTTTTTCCAAACGGTTCCCCAAGATCAATTTTTAATTTACTGACAGTTCAACTAATAACAAATCCAATTACACAGCAGCTGCTTCCAAATAGACTTATTGAGGGCTTCTTGCTGATTTGCCCATTTAAAAGAGGAAGATGCTAGCAGGAAAGAATCAAGCGTTGAAGAAAGTGAGCTGGATCTTATTAGCATTCAGGAGGAAGACCGGTCTCACACCAAAGGGGTCTACTGTCCTCAGAAGAAATCAGTGGCTGTTGTCTGGTTTATTTCAACAGGATGAATGCACAGGTCAGCTTTAGCATCTGCCATCACACATTGTGCTTTTTTTTTTGTAGTAGCCATAATGGTCAAGTTAGGTCAAATTCTTAGAGTCGAAAAGTCAATTGAAGGTAGGTTGGTGCCTCCTCTCCCCACACACACACACAACCTGAACAAATGCACAACTTAATCAGGAATTTGGATTGTATAATCTATCTTATTAATTTGTTATTATGTAATACAGAGATTCAGTACATGAAAAGAAAAGAGTAAGTCACTTTCTCCAAGTCAGCTTTCATCAGAAGGCGATTCATCCATCACTAAACAGCCATCCAGTTATTTCAAACCCGTTATCCATTACAAATGCTTTTCAAAAGATTATTAATAGTATCATAGTATCGGCACATCAGACATAAATCTTCAACATTTCACAGCCCCTGCAGCTAAATGACTTAAATTTGCCTCATTTAGATCCGTCTCCAAATTAAATGCTGACCCTCAGAGGGATGCCTGGGATCCCCTACCCAGTTGATGTACAGATATATGTGACAGACATCGATTGGACAGCAATTATCAGACTGGATGTGTGGATGAATATTTTAAATATAAATAAGAAATTTCACATAAGTCTTACTTTGTGGTTCATGATTGAATGAGATAATTTGTAGTGATTATGTGTTGCATTAGATAAGATAAGATGAGTGACTTACTAGGTCAGATTTCAGAAAATAAGTTTGATTGTTTAACTAAGTTCAGATTTCATTCCCAGTATGCTGTTATAATGCCTTCACTCTTCTGGTAATATTTTTGGAAGTTGGTTGTGGGGATTTTTGTGATTATTCAGCCTCAAGTACATGAGTCAGGTAAGATGCTAACTGTAAATATATTGCACACATATGGTGAACGAGAATTTGGACATTTCTATTAAGCCCAAAGATGTTCATTGAGTTGAGGTCAGAACTCAATTGAGTGAGATGAAATGAGTGGTTCACTTGATTTGTTGCACACCAACCTTGGAAAAATCATGTCTCCAGAATTGTCTTGAATTGCACAGAGCCATTGTCATGCTGGAACATGTTTGGTTCCATTAGTTTTAATAAGGGGAAATCTAAATGCTACAGAATAAAAATAAATTATGTACTGAACAAATGTGTGCTTTCATCTTTGTGAAACAGTTTGGGAAAGAAGCACGTGTGTGAAGGACAGGTTTTCACATACTGTTCCCTTAACCATATAGTGGCGGAGGTTACCGATGATTTATAATGTGAACAACGGTATACCTACTCTTCTATGTAGTTATTTAAACATTCAAATATTTGGCTGCATAAAATCATGTAGACACAGGTCAAGAGCTTCAGTAATGTTCATGGCAAACATTAGAATAATGTGTTCTTACAATAATTCTCAGTGGCTTTGACCTGGGCATATTTGATGACGTAATGGCTGGATTGAGTATTTCAAAAGCTGATCTCCAGGGATGTCTTTTTAATGACAGAAGACAAGAAGGACTGCCCAGACTGGACTGAGCTACAGTAATTAAAGCAACCACTTCTTTTAAAAATTATAAGCAGAAATTTATCTCAGAACACACAACATGATAAACATCATATTTTTTTCCAGTATTGGATGACAAAAGTGGACCTCATTGTGGTCTGCTCTTGTAACCATTCCTTAAAGTTTGTCCACTGAGACTGTAGCATGTGAAAATCCCAGGAGATAAGCAGTTTTAAAAATACCTTCTTAATAAAAATAAAAGAAGGCCATCTTGGACTACTAAGATACCACTGGGAATAAATTTTCCTCCTATTCATATTTTTGATGTAAACAATAACTACACATCTTGATCCATATCTGCATACAGTAATTTTATACTATACATTGTGCTACTCCCATATGGTTGGCTGAGAATGCTTAAACAAGCAGCATACAAACATTATCCTTTTAACATGACGCGTGTGTACAACCCTAATTCCAAAAAAGTTGTGACACTGTGTAAAATGTAAATAAAAACAGAATACAATGATTTGCTAATCTCATAAAACCATAGTTTATTTACAATAGAACATAGAAAACATATCAAATGTTCAAAGTGATGAAATGTATAATTTTAAAGAAAAAATAAGGTCATTTTGAAGTTGATCACTGCAGAATGTCTCAAAAAAGACAGATTAATTCGTAAATCTGCAAAAATCTGCATCTTACAATTGTGGAAAAATTTTAGAACATTATTCCTCAACATAAAATTGCTAAGCCTTCATTGTGAAATCACTATGCACAAGTAACAAGGGTAAAATAAATAGTGTGTAACGGAGGTATTTTTTTAGGGGACTTTTATTTTAGTGGGCTGCCCTGTTTTCAGTATGTTCATGGAAGATGAAAAGACATATTGTATAAAAAAGTAGAGAGGGCAGTGTTACGAGGAAGATGTGCCATGGTCGCTGTGTTGGAGGTCGATAGTTTTGCAGCGGAAAACGCAAAGAAAGATAGTAATACACAGTTAATTTGAGTTTGAGTGAACACTAATGCCATCGTGTGAGACTGGAGACATAGTTGTTGAGTAAGTTCAGTACAGAGTTTTGTTCTGAACACTGTTGTCTTTGCCTTGTTTATACCCCATGCCATTTTGAGAGTTTCGTTGCTTCTCAGAGTCATTTATTAACTGTGATTTAAATTGAGAGACATTGATTTCTTCCCACGCATAATTAAGTGCAATTGTTAGTGTGTGAGAACAGGTAGATGAACCTTGTTTAATTTTTTTCCCTCTCTCTCTGAGTAAATATATTTTTTTTGCATTTTTGTTGAGACCGTTTATCGCCTATGATCATTTTTGCTTTTGGGAGGCACTTGTCTTGGAGACAGGGTTCAGGGAAAGTTCCTTAATTTTTCAGGACAGTGCTGAGCTTTTGCTTGTGTTTTTCTTTTTCACTCTTACCTTGCCATCCGGAAGACATTTCCTCACTGTAATACCCGAACTGTTCATTTCATTACCACAAGTCATCTCATCACACTCATTGTTGCTACAGACTGATACAAACATTTTTTGCATGCACACACACACACACACACACACACACACACTAAATAATGCGTTGATTCATAAGAGTTGTTTGAATTGAGTCAAGAGTTATTTAAGATTTAATTGAAAGTCATTTGAATTCAAATGTAAGAGTCATCTACATGATGCACAGTTTGTTTGAGACATCCTGTGCTGTTTAAAAATTAATTTGTGTGTTCTGATGTTGAATTTAATACTGGGAAACTTGTGTATGGAGAAGTTAAATATTATGAACGGCTTATCCAAAGCTAAAGAAAACCTTAAGAGAACTTTTTATTAATTATTTGATTTATTTTTATATTTTCCTTTAACTTGAGCCAATCCTTTCAAGGGAACAAGCCTACTTTTCTTATTCCTATGCTTTACAATAGTGTAAGCTAAACCATATATCTACATAGTTCATACCGAGACTAAAAGCACCGGGGTGGGGACTAAGCTCCTATCACTTTTAGGTCTTCCAAGAACACACAGTAATTTCCCCAACAAGGCAAGACTTATAGTCTTGTTACAGTTGGCGTCACGAACAGGATCGAATCGGACAGTCTGTTAACTTTTTTGAGTGTCACCAGTCCCAGGCCTACAAGCTAAAAAATGGCAGAGTTCGAAGGACTAAGGAGATGGCGAAGATGCGACGAAGGTTTGCAGAAAAGGTGGGAGCATTAGAGCAAGCCAGGGCCAAACAATGGGAAGCTTTGTCACTTGCAAGAACTGTTATTGAGCATAAAGCTCAGTCAACCCCAGCTGCCATTTATATCCTCAGGGATAAAAGATTTCTGGAATTCAGTGGCCAAAGATCATTTAGAGATCGTGAAGCAGCACGCTAAAGAAGATGCCAAAGCGACTGTGAGGTTTATGTTGGGTGACATTGAAAAGTCTGCTGATTATATTTTTTAAATCCTTTTTGACACATATGGAGAGAAAGTGCCAATTGGAACCAGACTGAAGGATTTCTATGAATGTAAGCAAATATAGGGAGAGATCATACACTCATACACATACGATCTACAGGAGAGACTCTGCGAGAGTTCAGTGCAGGAAGCAAAACAGAGTTCCAGATGCCGAAAGTATGTTTAAGGAGCAACTTATCCGGGGCCTTCGGGATGATTTTCTGAGTTAAGACAAGTTAAGGAGGATGCAAGTTTAGCTATTGTTCAGGTTATGCAAGCTGTGATAACGTGGACTGAAGAAGAAGAGACACAAACAGCGAACAACCAAAAACTCAGCACCAGTGTCAGAGTGGTTAATGCAGATGCAGAACAAGCTTTGTCCATGCTAACCCTGGAAAAACTGCATGAAGCCATAAAGGAGATTGTGTCAAGAAGAATTTTACCAGTCAGTACATAGCAGCAGCAGAGTTCAACAAAGCCATCCAAAAAGGCAGCCCCTGAAAGATAGTGATGGCCAATACATCTGTTATTCATGCGGCGAACCCAGGCACACTAGCAGACGTTTTTCACAGTCCGAAATAGCTAGGGTGTCAGATCGGTTTTGTCATCCTACCGAGACAGCAGAAAGTAACATGGCAAATGTACCAGAAAGCACATCTCAATCTGGACCATCTATGATAAGGAGCCATACAGCTGAACTGTCTCATGGAGTGACAGAAGAATTAAAATGAGGTGCATTTAGGGATTGTCTGACTATTAAAATTAACATGGTGTCAAGAAAAAACTGTTTGCTGGATACAGCCTCAGAAGTGTCCACTATTACACAGTCGCACTTTAGAAAGCACTTCGGAAAACAATAGCTTTAGCTCGTGTCTGCTCATTAGATTAGGCTCACTCAACATTCCTGTCCTGGGATGTTTGCAAGCTGATGTGGAGTGCATGGGGAGGGTTCTCCTAGGGAAGTGCATTTTTGTGCTAACAGAGACCAGCCCAAAAGCAGATGAGATAGAGGACTTCAAAGAATCATTGGAATGAATATTATCAGTGACTTTAGTCATTATCTGCCACAGCAGAGGGCATAAAGACAGACAATAAGTACGGACCAGCAGCAGAAGCAAAGATAAGAAGGGTTTTAGCAAGTGTCCAGATAACTGAACGCCTGGATCCAGATGGCAAGAGTGGATTCGTCAAAGTTGGTGGAATGCAGACCATCACCATCCCCACACTAAGTAAAAAGGTGTTTGAGGGCCTCAAACCAAGGTGCCGAGTGGATGTATTGTAAGCCTCAGCAGGTGCTTAGCATGCACTGGAGTTTGAAGTAGAGGACGGGGCGCTTTATGTTAGACGAGTAGAATACATCTAAGCAGCTGAGACTTCTGATAGTCCACCAGTTCCAGTTGAGGTGAATTACGAAAAAGCTCACTCAGATACAGAGAGAAGAATGAAACCAGTTGTTGGAAAAGAATAGCGAAATTTTTTTCAAACATGACAGTGACTATGGGTACACACAGTTATGTGACATTCACATTGGTAATGCTCCAGCAATAAAATACAGGCACTATCAGGTAGTACCACATGATCTGATCATGATACAGAAGGAGAGTATGAGCCCTTGGGCATCCCCAGCTGTGATAGTTGTAAAGAAATACGGTATTGTGCGCTTCTGTTGTGATTACAGAAGGTTGAATCAAGTCACATGTAAAGATGCATATCCACTTCCTAGAGTGGAAGAATCTCTGGATGCACTGGGGAATGCTCAGTTGTTTTCTACCCTAGATCTGACAGCCAGCTATTTCCAGGTAGCCATGAGTGAGCATGATCGTGAAAAAACAGGTGTCACCACCCCGTTGGACTGTTTAAATGGACACAGATACTGTTTGGACTGTGCAACATACCAGCCAATGTCCAGCACCTTACGGGGGTGGTGCTTGGGGATTTGTCTTTTGATGCTCAATATATCTGGATGATATTATCATACTTTCCAGGGATTTTAGGGGCCACTGCAAAAGACTAAAGCTTGTCTCTGATCGACTGAAGCGACATGGCCTGAGGTTGAAACCAAACAAATGCTTTCTCTTTAGATCTGAGGTGTAGTTTCTGTGCCATTTAATCTCAAAGTCAAATAAAAAATAAAAAATAAAATCAAAGTTAACAGTGAAAAGGATAGCATCTTGGATACTTGGCCTGTCCCAAGAAGTGTGGAAGAAGTTAGACAATTGATTGGATTCATAAGTTATTACTGGCAGTTTGTACCAAAGTTTGCTCAAATAGCAAAATCATTGCATGCGCTAATGGGCAGCAAAGACAAAAGAAAGTCCTCAGAATCATTTGTGTAGAACAGCGAATGCCAGACTGCATTTGACAAATTAAATATATATCTGCTGTCACCACCTGTTCTTGCATCGTGCATGGAGATGTTTAGGAGAGATGGCAGTGGAGTTTTTAACCAAGTGGTTCAGCAAGATTTTGGAAGGTGAGAAGATGCCCAAAGAATGGAAAAGGAGTGTGCTGGTACCGGTTTTTAAGAATAAGAGAGATGTGCAGACCTCCAGAATCTAAAGCGGAATTAAGTTGATCAGTCACACCATGAAAATATGGGAAAGAGTAGTGAGAGCCAGGCTGAGAGAATAGGTGACCATCTGTGAGCAACAGTATGGTTTCATGCCAAGGAAGCGCACCAAAGAGGCATTATTTGCTTTGAGAATGTTGATGGAGTAGTATAGAGAAGGTCGGAAGGAGTTGCATTGTGTGTTTATGTATTTATAAATAACCTGCCTGATTCATCTCAGTTTCTCACTAAACCCATAACTGCTAATAATCTTGATGAAATGGCTAACAACATAGACCTTATCCTCACAAGCACATTAGACACTGTTGCCCCCATCCGGTTAAAAAAGGTTAGAGAACAAGCACCTGCTCCTTGGTATAATAGTCATACGCATGCCCTCAAGAGAACAACACGTAATCTGGAGAGAAAATGGAGAAAAACAAAATTGGAGGTATTTAGAATTGCGTATAAAGACAGTATGCTCAGCTACAGACAGGCGCTAAAAGCTGCTAGAGATGAACACCTGAGCAAACTCATAGAAAATAACAAAAACAATCCCAGGTTCCTTTTTACTACAGTAGCTAAACTAACTACAAATCAGGGATCTGAAAAATGTGTTCCATCACAGTTTAGTAGTGAAGACTTTATGAATTTCTTCACTGAAAAAATAGATAACATTAAAACAATTGTGGCAGTTCAACCTCTGAGACCATCTTCTGACACAGTGTCACCTTCAACTCCACAACAACACTGTTTTACATGTATAGGACAGGAAGAGCTGTATGATGTTATTATCAAAGCTAAATCCAAAACATGTCAGTTAGATCCCATTCCAACACATCTACTAAAGGAAGTGTTATATACAGCTGGTGAGCCTCTTCTGAATATTATTAACTCCTCACTATCTTTAGGTCATGTCCCTAAATCCCTCAAGCTAGCAGTTATTAAGCCCCTCAGTAAAAAACCTAATCTGGATCCAAACACGCTATCGAATTACAGACCAATTTCAAATCTCCCATTTATGTCTAAGATTTTAGAAAAGATTGTCGCTGCCCAGTTATGTTCCCATTTGCAAGAGAACAATATCTTTGAAGAGTTTCAGTCAGGTTTTAGGCCCCATCATAGCACAGAAACTGCCCTAGTTAAAATCACTAATGACCTGTTTTTAGCTTCAGACCAAGGCTTCATCCCGCTGTTAGTTTTACTAGATCTTAGTGCTGCGTTCGACACTATAGATCATGATCTTCTCCTAGATTGCTTACAGAATTACATCGGCATTCAGGGACAGGCATTAAGCTGGTTTAAATCCTACCTGTCCAATCGTTACCATTTCGTAGATTTAAATGGAGAGCTATCCAGGCTAACGCTAGTGAACTATGGCGTGCCACAAGGTTCAGTTCTAGGACCCCTGCTCTTCACAATATACATGCTTCCCTTAGGAAATATTATTAGAAGGCATGGAATTAGCTTCCATTGTTATGCTGATGATACCCAACTATATATCTCATCTAAACCAGGCGATACAGCTCAATTAACTCGGATAACTGAGTGTGTTAAGGAAATAAGAGATTGGATGACCCATAACTTTCTACTTTTAAATTCTGATAAGACGGAGATTTTGCTCATCGGCCCAAAAACTAGTATACAGAAGCTCCAGCATCTCAACCTGCATTTAGACGGATGTTCTGTAACCACTAGTTCAACAGTAAAAGACCTGGGAGTTATTTTAGACAGCAACTTATCTTTTAAAAATCATATCAACCAAGTTACAAAAACAGCCTTCTTTCACCTTAGAAATATTTTCTAAGCTAAGAAATATGTTGTCTATATCCAATGCAGAGAAGCTCATCCATGCGTTTATGACCTCCAGAATAGACTACTGTAATGCATTACTAGGTGGATGTCCTGCATCATTAATAAACAAGCTTCAGTTAGTTCAGAATGCGGCAGCAAGAGTTCTTACTAGGTCAAGAAAATATGATCACATAACCCCAATCTTATCGTCCCTACATTGGCTTCCTGTTAAGTTTCGAAAAGACTACAAACTACTGCTACTCACTTATAAAGCACTAAATGGTTTGGCTCCCATGTATCTCTCCAGTCTTTTAACACGCTACAATCCGTCATGCTCCCTGAGAGCTCAAAACTCTGGGCTTCTAGTAGTTCCTAGAATAGCAAAGTCCACTAAAGGCGGTAGAGCATTTTCACATTTAGCTCCCAAACTTTGGAATAGTCTTCCTGACAGTGTTCGGGGTTCAGACACACTCACCCAGTTTAAGTGCAGATTAAAAAATATCTTTTTAGAAAAGCCTACACATAACACGTCTCACATCATAACCTTGTGCTCCAGAACATCTGATCACATGCACATTATCAACTTGTGCTATTAATATCATGAACAGCAGCTACGCTAATTGCTCTCCATTGCTTCTCTTTCTCTCCCCATCCCGAGGCTTCCTGAGGTTTGGCCAGCTCCAGTCACGTCCCACCTCGTGAAGATTATGGACTTTAAAGAAGTAGATGCTGAACTCGCAAACATCCTGAACCATCTAGAGACGTACCAGTGCCAATTGGATCCCACTACATATGTGGAGTTTTGACATTGGACCTCCTGGAGTGTTTAAAGGCTCTGGCATGGAGAAGCTGTTGCTGGATCTGTGATGATCACAAATGTTGAGCTCAGTAGCTCCTACTTTTATACCAAAGACTGTAGAAAGAACATTTAATTATAATCTTATACTCCAGTACTCATGTTAGTTCTCACTCTCCAGTGTTCTGTATTGTTGAAAGATTTATGATCAAACTCTTGATGTCACCCAAATGAGGATGGGTTCCCCTTTTGAGTCTGGTTCCTCTCAAGGTTTCTTCCTCATAACATCTAAGGGAGTTTTTCCTTGCCACAGTCGCCATGGCTTGCTCATCAGGGATAAATGCACACCATTCACCTTGACTGTTGATTTCTGTAAAGCTGCTTTGAGACAATGTCTGTTGTGAAAAGCGCTATATAAATAAACTTGACTTGACTTGATTTAGACTAAGCGTACAACAGGGTGCCGAGAGAGGAGTTATGGTATTGTTTAAGGAAATTTGATGTGTCAAAGAAGTATGTGAGGGTGTTGCGGGACATGTATGAGGACAGTGTGACAGCAGTAAAGTGTGTAGTAGGAACAACAGACTGGTTGAAGGTGAAGGTTGGACTGCATCAAGGATCGTCTCTGAGCCCTTTCCTGTTTGCAGTGGTGATGGACAGGTTGACAGACGAGGTCAGACAGGAGTCTCCCTGGACTATGATGTTTGTGATGACATTGTGATTTGTGGTGAGAGTAGGGAGCAGGTTGAGAAGAGCCTGGAGAAGTGGAGGTATGTGCTGGAGCGAAGGGGAATGAGTCAGTAGATGAGGAAAGAGTCAGTAGAAGTAAGACAGAGTAAATGTGTGTGAATGAGAGGGATGGCAGTGGAGTGGTGCAGTTGCAGGGAAAAGAGGTGGAGAAGGTGGAGGAGTTCAGTTACCTGTGCAAAGTTTAAAGTTTACAGTGCAAAGTAATGGAGAGTGTGTTAGAAAAGTGAAGAAAAGAGTGCAGGTAGGGTGGAGTGGGTGGAGAAGAGTGGCAGGAGTGATTTGTGATAGAAGGGTATACGTTTTTAGGACTGTGGTGAGACCTGCTATGTTGTATGGTTTACAGACAGTGGCATTGAGTAAAAGACAGGAGGCGGAGCTGGAGGTAGCAGAGTTGACGATGTTAAGGTTTTTGTTGGGAGTGATGAGGATGGACAGGATTAGAAATTAGTTTATTAGAGGGACAGCGCATGTAGGACGTTTTGGAGACAAGGTGAGGGCGGCAAGATTGAGATGGTTTGACATATGCAGAGGAGGGACATGGGTTATATCAATGAGGATGAGCCGCTAAGGAGTAGGAAAAGAGGAAGGCCAAGGAGGAGGTTCATGGATGTGGTGAGGGAAGACATGCAGGTAGTTGGTTAAAAAGAGGCAGATGTAGAGGACATGGAGTATGGAGATGGATGATCCGCTGTGGCGACCCCTAGAGGAAGAAGCCAAAAGAAGAAGAAGAAGAGTCTCAACCTGTTCTTGCTTACCCTGACTTTGGCCTTCCGTTTATACTCACAACAGATGGGAGTCACCTGGGCCTCAGAGCTGTATTGAGTCAAAAGCAAGGAGGAGTTGAGTGGGTCATTGCATTTGCAAGCAGGGGCCTGAGAGGGTCGGAGAGAAATGACAAGTACTACAGTGCATTAAAATTGGAACTGTTGACACATAAATGGGAAATTCTAAGAATACATAATGTTCTCCAAATTTACTGTAATCACTGACCACAACCTACTGCGTTATCTGGAAACCGTTAATCTCTGAGCCATTGAGCAACAATGGGTAGGTCAGTTAGCGGAGATTGATTTAGAGGTTCTGTGTAAGCCTGGATGACTGAACACCAATGCTGATGCCCTTTCAAGACTTCCCTATGGAGAACACCCTGAACAAAATGACACAGAGAAGGATTTCATCCGAATGAACTTAGGAAGTGCGTGCATCCTGTGGCCTGCTCAAGAGACCAAGCAGGAAAGAACCAATGTTAAAGTGGCTGTAAAAGCATTAATAAAAAAAAGTGGTTAATGGTTAGAACTGGGATAAAATTAAGGGGTTGCATAGAAGTGATCCCTTGATAGGGCCCATATACCTTGCCATATCCAAAAATGAAAAACCGAGCCAAGCAGGACAGCAAAGTAGGTTGCCAGAGTTAAGAAATCTTTGCATAGAGCTTGAACAGCTTCAGTTGCACCATGGAGTGATGTCTTCCCCTTACACTCACACGTTCAAGTCAAGAGTCAAGTCAAGTCAAGAAGCTTTTATTGTCATTTCAACCATATATAGCTGACGCAGTACACAGTGAAATGAAACAACGTTCCTCCTGAACCCTGATGCTACATACAACAACAATCACACAAACAGAAAACACAGGGCTAAAGACTAAGGACTAGTAAGTGTAAAAATCAATGTATCACTCAGGTTAGTTGATGATGGTGGTCTGGGTTGTGTCTTATGCCAGAGTTTCCTCATGTCTGTGTTAACTTTTTACTCTCAACATGAACATGGAGGTCATTTTGAATGGAAGAGTACTTTGACATTGATGAGATGAGATGGAACTACTACTGGCCCAGCATGTCTAAAGATGTACAAGAGTGGATAGAACAGTGTATAAGATGTACTCTTGCAAAAGATGTCTTTCCAAAAATCTGAGCCCCAATGACATGCAGCTTCAATGTAAGTTCTGGCAAGGACTACACCAGCTCTAAATGTCCTTCGTGGGGTATGAAAATGTACTTGTTCTCACTGACATGTTCCCTCACTTTGCAGTTGCTGTCCCAACCAAGAACCAAACAGTGAATATCGCCCCTCATCAGACATTGGTTCATCTACAATGGTTGCCCAGCTCGTCTGCATTCAGATCAGGGAAAATGTTTTGAGGCACAAGTGATCAAAAAACTCTGTAAAACATATTGTATCAGGAAGAGCCATACAAGTCCCTATTATCCTCAAGGAAACTCTCAATGTAAGAGGTTTAACTGCACAATGCATGATATGCTGAAAACATTGACACCTAAGAAGAAGAAGGACTGGAAAACTCACTTACCAGAGCTAGTAATGACATACAACAACCACCTCCACTGGTTATTCTCCTTTTTACTTGATGTTTGGGAGGTATATGTGCCTTCCCTTAGATGACCTGGGTGGGAAGAATTTGGAGGAGAGCAATGCAGAGAACTTGCATGATTGGGTGGAGAGTCACCAGAGCCGACTGAAGACTGCCGTAGAAAAGATGAAAGAGAGTGTATGACCTCAAGTCCTATGGAGCGCTTGTCAGGCCTGGTCAAGTCAAGTCATGTCAAGTTAATTTCTTTAGCGCTTTTCACAATGGACATTGTCTTAAAGCAGCTTTACAGAATTTAAGAATCAAAGTGAATGATGTGTATTTATCCCTGATGAGCAAGCTTGGGGCGACTGTGGCAAGGAAAAACTAGTTTTTATGAGGAAGAAACGTTGAGAGGATCCAGACTCAAAAGGGGAACCCATCGTCATTTGGGTGATATCAAGAGTGTGATTATAATTCTTAAAAACAATAGCAAACACCAGAGAGTAAGAACTAACATAAGCACCGGAATGTAAGATTGTGAGTAATGTCCTTTCTACAGTCTTATACAGTCAGTTGATGTTATAGAACCAGCAGCAACTGAGCAACTCATAAAATTGCTCAACATTTGAGATATATATAGATCCAACACTAGCTCATCTATGCCTGAGCCTTTAAGCACTCAAAGCGGTCCAATGTCCAAACTCTACATGAAGTAAAATCCAAATGGCGCTGGTATGTCTCTAGATGGTTTGGGATGTTTGCGGGGTCTGCATTTACTTCTTTAAAGGTCTATAATCTTAATGAGGTGGGATGTGACTAGGGCTGGTGCAACCTCAGGATGCCTCGGGATGGGTAGAGAAAGAGAAGCAGTGGAGAAGAATTAGCGTAGCTGCTGTTAATTATATTAAAAAGTTGATAATGTGCATTTGATCAGATGTTGTCAGGGATCCCCCTGCCACGCCCCCCTCGGTAGCTGTCAGGGATCCCCCTGCCACGCCCCCCTCGGTAGCTGTCAGGGATAACCCTGCCACGCCCCCCTCGGTAGCAGTCACGCTGCCTCGTTATGCCGCGCCGGCCTTGATTGCCGACAGCTGTGACTCGTTAAGGAGAGACTCTATAAACTCACGTTCTCGAGTCACAGGCTGTCGGTTCTTGAGTTGTCATGCTGGCGATCCCGTGGTTCCTCGACCGCCAGCATTCCCCGCTGGTTCTGTCTCCTGACTCTGTCTCCTGTGGATTACTCGTCCCGAGCGGATACTCTTTCTGTTTATGACTCTCCGTGTTTTGCGTGTGTTTTGGTTCAGTTGTGAATAAGGAATGATTGAGTTAATTCCGCTTCCGCGTTATGATTGCCACCCTGACAGATGTACTGGAACACAAGCTGTGCTGCCCTTGCAATGCGATCTCTTGTGCAAAGCTAGACAGCCAGTGAACATTCAGAAGTCCTCCAATAAACACACAAGGCTTGACTTTTCTTGTATTTTACTGAAGCTGTTTCCTCTTATTGTTTTGTTTTGTAAAACTGAACATTACAAAATAAGAATATAAATCAGTACACAAAACATGAACATATGCTTACATATAACTATGTTACTGCAAAATTCCTATCAAAGTGTAAAACAAGCACTGAAGCCTACTGAATACAAGCAATGTAGCCTACAGTATGAAAACACAGTTCACCTACAAGCCACAAAGCAATTAAAAAACAAAGCTAGCTACAGCTGTACTGCTAGCTAACAGAGCACATGTTTTACAAAGCATAAAAGCGTTTCTAACATGACATTCCTTACCAATGCAAGTGAATGAAAATTATTTACACATTACTTACAGGCACATAGTCTCCAAGGCAGAAGCGTATCAGAAATAAATTCAGCAACATGAATCCAGCACTGACTTTCTTGCCTGAAAGATTTCTACTGAAGAGAGTGCTTCACTGAATTATTAACTCTGACCAGTAGGGGCCAGCACACAGCATGAACTTCTGAAATTTAACTTAATGTATTTAATGTTTTAACTTTTCCAACGAATAACTTATTTAACCCACTCACTTAACTTTAAAGACAGCACACAAGGTTATGATGTGTGTTATTCGTTGGACTCGCTAAAAAAATTTTTTTAATCTGCCCTTAAACTGGGAGAATGTGTCTGAGCCCTGAACGCTGTCAGGAAGGCTATTCCAAAGTTTAGGAGTTAAATATTAGAATGCTCTACCACCTTAAGTAGACTTTGCTATTTTAGGAAACTGTGAAAAACTTAAGCAGAATCATTTAGACAAACCTGTATTCACTTTTAATTTTGAAAAGGCAGGTCCATCTAGGGTAGTACACAGAGACCAACTTCGTCACTGCACATTTCCCTTATCACCCTTCACTACACCACATAAAATCAGATACCGACCTGAAAACAGAGATGTGTCAGATTCTGAAACAAATTTCCCAGATATTGTGTTTTTTTCCCACCAGAATATAGACAGAATAGACAGAATATAGGTAAAGAGGTGATAGAGGTGGAAACAATATTGTAGAACGAAGACTGAGTGTAGTGCAAGAACAGGGAAAAGTAGCACAAGATGTAATTCCAGAAAGGTAATTGGAAATACAAAAAGTGTCAAATGATGCTGACATTTCAGACCTTGAATGGAAAAGTGTTCCAGAGCTCAGACACTCTCAAAGACAAAACGGAAAAAATGGAAATTATCTTTTAGGTATAGAGATGATTATCTTATGAAATAAGGTCCTAAAAGAAAACTTAACTGAGATTGTAGTGAAAAATATGTATGAATTTGTTAAAATTTGAAAAGTTAAAAAAATGTACTTCAAAATTGTTTATTTTTTATGTTCTATGGCCAGGCTGGAGATGTCGATGGTATGGCAGGGTTTTGCAGGGGGGAATGTAACGGAGGTATTTTTTTTATGATTTACTTCACATGAACACACATCAGGTGGCCGCCATACTGACACCCACTTACCTGAAGCCAGCTTTTATTATACCTTTGGTTTACAATTGTGTAAGCCAAACCATATATCTACATAGTGCATACTGAGACTAAAAGCACCAGGGTGGGGACTAAGCTCCTATCACTTTTAGGTCTTCCAAGGACACACAGTGATTTTCCTCATTTGCAAATACAGGAATACAGGAATACAGAATCATGCAAAGAAGAAGCCAAAAGTGAATATGTTCTAGAAATGCCACCATCTTTTCAGACTAAAGAGAAGAGGGACCATCTGACAATGTAAATGCCTGCATCTCTAATGGTATGACCTGCATACTGTCTATAAAACAGGCAGCTTGCACTTCTAGAAAGGTACTGAAAAGTACTTTCATTTTTACTTAAAGCAACATATGCTTCCATCCTAACAATGTCTTTTTTAGGGAATGCCCTGCATATATCAGCAAAAACAATGCTGAATGTAGTGCTGGAATGGCCTGTCGGCAGTCTGTAGTTACATCATGAAACAAAAAATATGAAAAGTAGAACCAGCAGCTAGAATTCTGTATCAGACATGAATGAAACACCATTCCATGTTTACACTTTGGTAAACATGGCCCTGTCCTACCCTTTTTCAGATGTGTTGCAGCCATAAAAAATGATTTTCAAAATTTTTCTTCAATTTGAACATTTTATAAATATTTATATATGATAGATTTTTGTTCTGCTGTAAATAAAATGTCTTTATATGATTTGCAAATCATTGCATTCTGGTTTTATTTACATTTTACATTTTTTCTAACTATATTGCCTACCAGTTTTTGGACTGATTATATTCATAGACCCTTTAGATCCAGTAAAAGAAAAACTTGCTTTTACAGCATACAAGGATATTGCAGGCAATTGTCAATTTAGTGGTCAAAGTTTAGAAAAGATCCACATGTATTTGCAATGGTGTCCATTTAGCTCTGGCCTTAGAACTTAAATTCAATAATCTGAGATATATAGTCACCTGTCTATCTGGCTGGACTAAAAAAAAAAAATCTCTTTACTATTTGACAACACTACAGCAGGCAGGGATATTCAGTTGCTATCCACTTTTATCTGTGATGCAACCAGTGTAAATCTAAATTAGAAAGATAAAATGTGATTATTTTAATGCTTTTCTTTTGCAAGCTTTTTTGGACTGCTGTATAGGGTTAATATAACACTGCTATATTTTTTAAATATAATCTTTAAGGGTTTGAAGAAAAAAACTCGAACTCTATTGTCAGGGAACCACCGGCCACGCCTTCCCTCAGCAAACAGCACGCTCGCAGCGCCTCACCCACTTACAAATCACCGTCACCTGTTTCCCATCATCTCTCCCTTTACTTAAGGCCCTCACTCTCATTCACTCATCATCTGTTCAACTGTGCATTCTGGAGATCATACACGGACTACCCATTCTATGGACTTTACCTGTTTCCTGGTTCTATTACGGACTACACCCGTTTTCCGGTACGGAAACTTCCTGGCTGTTTGTATTATGTTTAAAGACTATTAAACCTCGTTTTAGTTACTTCGGTTTCGTCTGCTTGATACCAGCCTGACATCTATACATTAAAAACAACTCAAACTAAACATAAGTTTAAATGATTGACCAAAAAAAAAAATGCTGTTAATTGCTTTTTAATTTTTTACAGCACTGTGAAACATTTCTTATTTTTTGCTTATTTTGCCAGGTTTTTGATTTATGGTCGAAACTTGTCAAAAAAGACAAATAAAAGAAGGGTTTAATCTGCACTTTCATCATGTTTTTATTGAACCCTCACAAATCCAAATTTGGATTTGTGGACCTTTACAAAGAACCATTTGTGCAAATATATCAGCTGATTTTGCCTTGTTGCATGAGTTTTTTTTACTTTGAAATCAATCATTTTAGAAGACAATTTGTGCATGTCTCTAGACAGAGGACATAACAACTTGGAAAAAAAACAATTTTAACATTTACATTTTTACTTTGACAACTTTACTATTTTTTTTTTTTTTTGTATCTGCTCATGCATGCAGGCTAACACACCCGTACTCACACACTTGGCTCTGCAATTTATGAATTTCTTAAGATGTGTTATTTCTGAGGAGGTGTAAAAGATCGTTTGGTTGCTAGGAAACATTTTAGTGAGGAAAACCCTTGCAGTTCTGACGCTTAAATCCCACTCGTCTTTAAAAGAACTCTGGGTAAACTGTAGTTATACAACAGAATAGTGTACTTCACTTACTATATCATACTCACTACCAGTTAAATGTATGTTATTGATTACTATACATGCACGCATATGCTTCTTCTTACTACACTGTACTATATTTGAAAAGCAAATTCATTTTATTGATTAATGACAAGGACAAAAGACACAGAGGCAATCGAAATGGCGAGGTCTTATTAATGGCTAGAGAGCAGGTTGTTCTTTGCATGGTATGGACTGATTTCCCAAAGGGCCTTGTGATTGACAGTATTATTCTCAGTAGTGCTTTTCTTTGGATAGATACATGGAGCTATGTTACCGTGAAATCTCTTCTTCTACTTAGAAATCTCAGATATGTGCTTGACCTAGAAGAAATAATCATGTACAGTTCCCAAAATTGTACATGTACTGGGGTGCATTAATAATCTAGCTACATTAGAGCTATATTAAAGTATATTTTGAGCAGAGCTTACACCTAAGGTTGGACCACTAGCTCTGGAAACTCAACATTTCACTTATTACTTATATTACTTGCCCACTGTTATACCATGGACGAGCCATTTTTGGGCACATTTACTTAACCTCTCTTATGACTGGCTTGTGCTCTAACCGTTACAGGCATTTCATGCCATCATAAAGCTCTTGTGCAGTAAATGGACATGAGCAGTATGGACTGATTTTCTGGCACAGAAAGATAGAGGAAACATAACTTTTGTTCTTCAGAGATCCATGGGCATGAAGATGGCTACTGGAGTTGCAGTTTTGGGAGTGGTGCCAGTTCATTGTTCTACAGAAAACCTACTGACCTTCACATCAAGCTGCTCTTTTCATGGTGTTCCTCAAATGTGCTGGTGAGTAAAACAAACAAGCATTTAAGACAAAAACAAACTAGAATGATTCATTTTTGTGTCATCTTTGAATGTCAAAGAAAATTAAAGGAACTAGCATTACAAAATTAAGAAAAGTTATAAACAAGAAGAAACCAAGGAAAAAAGAAGGATAAACCAATCAGTAACTGAACAAGAATGAGCTGGTATAATAAGGGTAATCTCAAATGTAAGACAGAGCTGCCTTAATACAAACTAGGATGACAATGCAGACAAAATGGAAGCCAAAATATTAGCCCAGCATAGAATTTGTTCTATAAATTATTTTTAATTAATTATTAGAATATTATAAATGTTTTATAAAAAAAAAAGTATTGTGCATCCCATCCATATCTTTAATCAGAATATAGCATTTATTTGGATACATACTTATTTCTCACCTGATGGTTCCTGTGTGTTTAAGGATTTACCTACAAAGTAAAATACACAGCATCTACATTTCCATATAATGCATGTCAAGTAGTCCCTGTCTCAGTGTCCTCTGCACTTCTAAGTGTGCACTGCAGCTCTCAGCATTGTTTGGTTATATGGCCATGTGAATTTTATTTTGGTTCATGTTGTGTCCCCAACCATCTTGTCACATGTTTTCTTTCTAACCTCTCATGATCACTTACATGTTCAGCTCTTCAGTTGTCCATCTTTTCTATGTGATGGCATAATGCATTCTGATGGCATGAAAATATCCATTGCAAGTCTAGAATCATAACAGATGAGGAACACATCCCCAAAATCAGTAGAACAGTTTTGCCTAATTGTAGTAATTATGCCACAACCCACGGTCTGTATACACTAATCAGCAGTCTAGGATTTGTGAGCTGTGGCGTCATATGGGGTCACAAATATATACAAAGAGAAAGTAATGAGTGGTAAAAATTTTGATTGGGTAACACAGATCTGTTGTATTTATATTCCACAGCTGTTTCAATGGAGATAAAAAAAAAAAAAGTCTAAAAATTCCTGTTAAAATGGCAGGCTTTTGTGATGCAAAAATCACAGTCTGAAAAACTGTAAGAACAATTTTTGGGAAAAAAACAATAGAAAACTTACAATAGCCTTAACCAATTTGTAAGGTTTTTAGAAAGCAGATGCAAATTTAGATTTTAAAGTGCAAACATACAAAATAAACAAAGTAAAACCAACCACAAAACTAAAAGGGAAGGAAAGAAAAGATCTTGAACTTTGTTTGTTGAACTATCATTTGATTTTAGTCTTTTTCTGAATCTCGTGTTCTGGGTGATTTAAAGTAATTTCTTTGTGGATTTGTATATATGCTCTTTTTGGTTATTCTCTTGTTGAAAGAAAAAAAAATATTTCTATTGTATTAGCAGACATCTGAAGGTTTTGCAATAGAAAATTTAGTATTTGTAGTTACTTCCTCCACATTCATAAAAAAACCTTCTGGTTCATTAAAAGCAGCCGTAAAACACAATCACATATTTTGGGTTTCATTTAGTAGAGCTTTGAATGTGTATGCATGGTGCCCTGTGATCGTGTACAATTCAACAACTCTGACCAGGATAAAGTGGTTACTAAAAATACCCCATAAATTTGTATCAATCGATCTCAGCCAATGCTTTTATTTTTTGGAATAAATATGGTACATCCCTATCTGCCACAGGATGTTGGATGTTGTGGATTAGCTAATTCTGGAGTATGTATGTGTGTGTAAACTGAAAACTAGAAATGTTTTTATAGTTTTTTTTTTTTTTTATGTTTTCCATAGGAAATCCCATGTGAACACAAAGACAACATGAAACAAAGAAACCCCAAATTCAGGACCAACTGGGAACACTGGAGCTGTGAGGCAGCAACATTACCTGCTACACCACATTTCTCGCTCTAATTAGATGGTTTAACTATCTATTAACAATCAAAACGGATTCTGTTGAGTACTTTAGATAGCTCAGTTTATAATATATTGATAATAAATAATAATAATAATAATAGCAATTATAGTAGAAATGTGGGTTTAATAGTAGTAGTAGTAGTAGTAGTAGTAGTAGTAGTAAAGTCGATTTATTAGTGAGTGGCAGGTGCATTGTGCACAGTGTGCAAAAAAATAGGCAAGTCAATAGGCAAGTGCATCGTGCACTATGCAAAATGATGGAACATATTAGGAAATGTCAGTAAATGTCAGACAAGATATTAATACACATCTGCTGCCTTTGTGGTTAAACACCTTAGTTAAGCGGAGGAAACAGAGAAACCGCATGATGTCTTGCCTCATCTTGCATAACGGGGTGCATAAAATTTCACACGTAAGTTCAGTTTAAGAGCGCTTTAGCTGTCAATAAGAGTATATAGTAACATTTAATATCATATAGCAATATGCTTACGTTAACATATAAAGTTGCTTATATTTAGTATAAGTTCAAGCTAAATTCATGTAACCTTTATCATTAGTGCAGTATAGTACTCAGCTTTGCAGAAACATCAAGTCATGCTTTAAAGTAAAGTGTAGCATATATAAAATTTTGCATTAATTATATTATCACAATGCTTGTAAATGTAGTACATATCAATACTGGTGAGCAGATAAGGCTGATGGATTAGGTAAGGGATTAGAAAAGGAAAAAAAAAAACGGCAGCTGTAGAAAACAAGGGGAAATTCGCGGATAAAAGAACAATAGTGTCAGGTCCTTAGGAATAGCATGGACCAGAATCGTCTCCAGTTGTCATTAGAGAAGTTGGGGTATAGTCAGGATAGACGGAGCCTGGGGAAAAAAGTTTGATCAGTAGCTTGAGATCAGTTTAAGTACAGGTGTCGTGAGTATGAACTGGAAGAGTTATTCAAGGTGGAAAATAGAGATGCATTTGAGGACCAATAAGTCGCTCCAGAAAACAGATATAGATACAGTAGAAGGTGGCGACCATGCACACCATGCAAATGACGTCAGCCAGAAGTTTGCCAAGGAGACACAGATAGGAAAATATAACGGAAAATAAAATAAGCAAGCAGCACGCAGGCAACATGCATTAACTATACTCAAACAGCATATATGCTTATATATTCAAAGCACAGGTAGAAACTTAAGTTAAAAGAATCATATAAAAATGAGAAGAGTAATAGGGTAATAGGCACAACACACCATCAGATAATAAAGAACGTAGGAGAATAGTTGCAAGAAATTGTATGAGATCCAATGCCCAAATCACACAGGAAGTAAGATGTTTCTATGAATTACACTCCCACATGACATGCCACCAGTCAACCCACCAGAGCATGAGCTGGATATCAGTCCACCCAGGTGGAGTGAGGTAGTACAAGCATGCGTAGAGCAAGGGCCGCATCGTCTCCAGGCCCCAATGGAGTTCCATACAGGCTCTACAAAAACACTCCAGCTGTCCTGCGATTCCTCTGGAAACTGATGAGAGTTGTGTGGCAAAAGAAGGAGATACCAACATCCTGGCGGAGAGCCGGAGGGATCCTTATACCAAAGGAAAAGGACTCCGCAGAGATCGGGCAGTTCTGACAGATCAGCCTTCTAAATGTGGAGGGAAAGATCTTCAGCGTTGTCGCTCACAGGCTGGCAGGATACCAGCAAAGAAACAACTTGATTGACATGTCAATCCAGAAAGCAGGCATCTCAGGCTTTTCCGGTTGTGTAGAACATGCTAGTGTCATCTGGCATCAGGTCCAGGTCGCCAAAAAGGAGGGAACAGATCTTCATGTGGTGTTCCTGGATCTCGCAAATGCCTTTGGCTCAGTCCCTCACAACCTCCTGTGGACAGCCTTTGACTACTTTAGAGTCTCCGCAGCTCTCACAACCTACTTCAAGGACGTCCAACTCTGTGTGACAACCGCAGAGTACACAACAGCTTGGCAACACCTGGAAGTGGGAATTATGGCTGGCTGCACCATCTCTCCACTGGCCTTCACCCTGGCAATGGAGGTCATCATTTAGGCCTCTAGATGGACAGTTGGCAGACAGCAAAAAAGACCTGGGCTGAGGCTGCTGCCAGTCAGAGCCTACATGGATGACCTCACAACTCTCAACACGACCAAGGTTTGCACTGTACGGCTTTTAAGTAAGCTCCGGAAAACATTGAGCGGGCTCGCATGAAGATCAAGCCGAGCAAGTCCAGAAGCATCTCCATCATCAAGGGGAAGCTGTCAGACCACCGGTTCCACATCGGCGAGGAACCCATCCCAACTGTCTCAGAGAAGCCAGTGAAGAGACTAGGTCGTTGGTATGATGCCTCCCTTAAAGACAAAGAGCAAGTAGAGCAGCTTAGGAAGGAGGCAGCCATTGGCCTGGAGAACATCGACAGAACCCTGCTTCCTGGCAAGCTGAAGCTCTGGTGCATGCTGTATGGACTACTTCCATGTCTCCTGTGGCCACTAACCCTCTATGAAGTCCCGCTCTCAAAGGTGGAAAAGCTGGAGAGACTGGTCAGCTCATACGTAAGAAAGTGGCTTGGCCTTCCCAGGTGCCTCAGCAGTATTGGACTTTACGGCAAAGGGATGCTACACCTGCCCATTGCCAGTCTGGAGGAGTACAAGTGTGCCAAAGTCAGACTGGAGATGATGCTACTGGATTCAAACGATCCATTTGTAGCCCAAGCTGCCCCCATCTTGGCCACCGGAAGGAAGTGGACCCCGTTGGCTGCAACTGAGCAGGCAAAGGCAGCACTCAGACACAAGGACATCGTGGGCCGAGTGCAGGAGGGGAGGAGTGGTCTTGGACTTGGGGCCAGTACACCAGTGTGGAGCAAGGCCTCTCAATCACAGAGACGCAAGATGGTGGTCCAGGAGGTACGTCGGGAGGAGGAAGCGAGAAGGTGCGCCCAAGCTGAAGCACAGGCAAAGCAAGGGCAGTGGATGACATGGGAAGGAGTGGAGAAGAGGAAGATCTCCTGGAAAGAGCTGTGGGAAATGGAGACCTTCAGGGCGAGATTTACCATCCGGGCTGCCTACGATGTCCTGCCTTCTCCCGCAAACCTAAGCCAATGGTATGCCGAGGACCCCACGTGCCCTCTATGCCCAAGTCTAGCAACAGTGAAGCACATCTTAGTGGGATGCAAGACCAGCCTCACCCAAGGCCGCTACACCTGGCGGCACAACCAGGTGCTGAAGTGTCTTGCTGCAGTGTTGGAAAGTCGATGGACAAGTGTGAATGCCCTTCCTCCCCCATCATCCCAGTGGCAGCCAACACCATTTGTTTGGGAGGGTGAGGGTCAAGCCATCCTCACCACCATAAGATCAGACTCTGGTCAGCTGGGCAGAGCATGGGACTGGAAGCTGCTGGCAGACTTGATTAAGAAACTCTGCTTCCCAGCTGAAATTGCAGCCACCAAACTGTGACCAGACCTTGTTCTGTGGTCAGCCTCGCTCAAGCTTGTCAATATCATCGAGCTCACCGTGCCCTGGGAGGGTGCAGTGGAGGAGGCCTATGAACGGAAAAGGCTGAGGTACGCTGAACTAGCAGCCGATGCACAACAACAAGGCTGGAATGTAAAGGTACGTCCAGTGAAAGTAGGTTGCAGGGGGTTCGTAGCCACCACAACATCCAGGCTACTCAGGGAGATGGGAGTATGAGGAAAGGCCCACCAGCAGGCAGTCAAAGACCTCTTTGTGGCTGCGGAAAAGCAAAGCCAGTGGCTGTGGGTGAAGAGAAAAGACTCCGCCTGGGTCTTTAAGTGAGTTTATTGGAACCTAGGGAGTGAACCTGGGACGCTGGGATTCACTGCTGAACCCTCTGGAGGTGTCGTGGGCCTATCAGCGAAACACCCAGGAAGGAGGGCACCCACTTGACAACCCAAGGTTGCCATCACTCAGTTGACCATCCCACAGAGTCTCAGCGGTGCCTCAGTGTACTGAGTTACAAAAAGGAGCAACCTCAGGAGAAGGAAGGACTGAGGAGTAGTGTGGCAGAGGGTGCCATCACTCAATTGACCATCCCACAGAGTCTCATCGGTGCCTCAAGTATGCATTAAGGGATATCAACATCAAGTCCTACACAACAGATCTGAGCGCATGAACTTAAGGTATAGGCAGGATTAGAGTAAGACAGGAAATTCCATATAAAGAAGGATTATGGCATAAGAAATATATTTTGAGAAGATTTTATGAAAAAATAAGTAAGAGTTATGAAAAATTGGAAGAGCATTTGGAAAAAAGAGCTGGTGTGTTAAAACTAAAACCCCGGTTTGGTAAAACTATAAAAAATAACATGTTTCTAGACAAGGTGTAAACAAAACAAAGGATGAATTGCAGACAGAGAAAAAACCCAGAAGAGATTTTTAAGAAGAGTTCTGAAAATTGCGGGGGATGATTTGTTTGCTATTTGCAAAAGTGCACAATCAGTTGATTTTTTTTTTTAAGAAAAGGTCACTGCAATAAAGCTGATTTGCTTCTTATCATTCATGAAAAGTTTTTTACCTTTTTGTTAATTAATTAGTTGTGAATAGCTAAAACTGATTTAAATATTGAGCCACTTAATGTTGTCTGCTCGGACATGAGTTCTGAGGTCTGAGTTCCAACAATTAAAAAAAAATTATCAAAAGGAAAAACGTTTTTTACACTAAATCAAGCATAGTCAATGGAATACACGGCAAAGCTATACTCAATAACATGACTCAGTTTGATGGGCATCAATCTGAACATTGATAATGCTTAAGATGGTAGCTAGAGCTCTTCTGATTGTGTTTTTATAAACTAAAATAAGAATTTTAAAATTTAGGGTTGGTGAATCAGCCTCCCATTTTTGGTCTGAAGGGAAAGTTTTCAAAGGTTCTTGGCAAGACATAAGCTTGATGCCAAATCTTTATGGCTAGCAGTTCCTAGGTTTCTATTTTGGTATTTTTCACTGTAGGGTTCAGCTTCATAGAAGAGAAAGCACAGTAATATGCATTTTTCTGTTATCTTGCCACTGGGACAACATGAATTCAACCTCACTCATCCTGCTTGCAAATAATTCATGGTCAGCTTGGAGTGCATAGTGAATGCTTTTTGGAAAGCCATTTTCAGTTCCAGATCTGGATTACAAGTAGCAAATTGTCTACCTTGTGTGAGCAACAGTAGTCTTTTCCACAAAACTTTGTTTTGAAGACAAGATTGGTTTAGGTCAAAGCAAAAGGTACCGATGTCTACAAGTTAACAGAATGAGCAATTTGTGAATTTGATTCACATCCTTAGAGTGTGAGGGTGAGCTAGCAAGCATGATGGAACATTGTACAAGAAAACCTCTAGGAAATATTTCCAGTCAAACGGTAAATTAATTTTAGGTAAAGCAAAAGCTAACCTAGTTAGTGAAAGTTGCTGTGTTACTCATGTTGATTTTCAGATACAGATTTGCTGGAGCACTGTGGTTCCCTCTACAGCCCTGAATGATGTCTTCCATAGCTGCAGAGATCTGCTGCAGTTGTTAGACATGGCTACAAAGTAGCTGACCTTGAGATGCTATGGTAAAGCCGTGGATCCATGGTGTCAGACATCTTTAGTAACAAAGGCTACTCAAATGAAATGTGTGGATCCATGTAAAATAGGTTTATTAAACACGACAACAAGAACGTTCAGAGTCATTTTATATTCTGGGGCAAAAACAGAAATTACAAAAAATTATAAACCAAGGCCAGAAAACTTGGTCAAAGGGCATGATAGGGTCAGCCTACAAACAATCAAGTGCAGAGGGCTAGGCTAAGTCAAAGATAAGACAAAGCTAGGCAAGACAATAACAGCACAGAACCTACAAGAATGGAACAAACTGTAAGTTCAATCATTGTGGCTGGTCTCTGTTTTGCTTGTTATATGGTTTGACAAGGGACTGAAGATAACATACATAAGAAGTGGACTGTCTCTCTTTGATCCATATTGTTATAACACGTGTGTGTGTGTGTGTGTGTGTGTGTGTGTGTGTGATCAAAATTACAAGGAGAAAGAATAGTACCCTAATTTCCGGACTATAAAGCGCACCCACTGAATTTTACAATTATTTTTATTTTGAACATAAATAAGCCACACCTGTCTATAAGCCACAGGTGTCTACACTGAAACTAATGAACTTTACACAGGCTTTAATGAAAGACAGTGTCTGTTACACGGTGTAACGGGTGAAATATGTTGCGCTTCCTTTAGGAGCATTGCGGTATTTTGGAAAAAGGCTGCCGCCGTATTTTTCCGGTATTACTGCATGTGTGCAAGACCGAGGAATATGTCCTTATTATTTTTTGATGCTCATTTATAAGTTTCTTTGACTAACCCGTAACGCTGTTGCCAAGAAAAATAAAAAAGCACGAGTTTTGGAAACCTGTCTGTGCTTATATGATTTCTGTTGCAACTGGAGTTAGCGAGCTATCCCTCAACGCGTTACAACGGCTTGTATCTAAACAGTAGCCTACCAAGAAAGTCATTGTTCACTGTCTTCCTCCTTCCTTTCACAACTATTTATCTCGGGAGTTTATCTTTTGGCATCGTCGTGCATTTAAAAAAAACTTTTTTTCTCCCGGTGCCGTGCAGCTCAGAACACAGGTAAGGTGCGTTTTTTTCGTTTCCGTTCGGAAATTTCATTGATCTAATGTTATGTCGCTCAGTTTTTTGGCTTGAAGTTTGTGAAACCGGGAAAAACCCAGGAAAAATCCATAAATTAGCTGCTTCGTTGTTTAAGCCGCGGAGTTCAAAACGTGGGAAAAAAGTAGCGGCTTATAATCCGAAAAATACGGTATCTAAGAACTGCAATTATGGTAAAGTAATTGCAACAAATCAAAGAGGAAAAAGATGATTTCATGAAAATTGTCCAACATAACAGCTAGGTAGCTGTGTAAATAGTTTTTTTTATTATTTCTGATTGTACATGTGTGTTTGTCTAACTGTTGGCTCTGACACACCTACTTATGTAATTAGCAACAGTTAAAATATCCCTAAACCACTTAAATATATCACACACTTATAAAGTGATTAATCAGATGATTTACATGTGAACATTTATTTTTAATTTAAAAGTGGGGGGGGGGGGGGGGCATTGAATGTTTCAGATGTTGCGTGTATTGCAACTGTGCATTCCACATTAGATTTTTTTAATTTTATTTTTCTGATCTATAACTATCAAAATTAATTCCAGGGTAATTTCTCACATGGGTGATGTGTATATATTCATCCCATAATCGTCATACCTTGAATGAAAATTTTGTTTGACAATAAGAATAATGATGTAAGAATTCTTAAACAAATTAATGGAAATGTAAATGTTGACTTTGTATCTTGAAATTAATTGCTCTGACTAATGTCTGTGGTTTCATCCAATACTAAAGAAAACATCAGACTTTTTTGAACAGACTTTAGAAGGGCAAAGGTTTAAAAATGCAATAGCTTAGGGTGAATTTCTGACATACTCTTCTCATTTAGGTAGCTTTCACAGTTTGATGTATACACTCATGCTGTGTGAAAGAAGGGTACTCCATTTCTTTCATAAATTACACCTGCTGGCTAAAAATTTTATGTAACAATTTGTTTGTTAATAGAAATCATTTTTTCCTCACCTTATAATTATGCAATTTCAATAGCATTAGCATAACATTCTTGAAACATGCTTTTTCTAGGTCTTGTTTGCTTTTAACCTGGTTTTTAAAAGCTGTGTGTGAAACACTATTTAAATAGCAAATTGTGTTTGTGGGAAAACTGCCAACTAATGTACATATTGCAAATTGATCTATTTGCTCTGTTGTTTTAATGATCGGCATTGATATATTTTAACGAACTAGCCTGGAACTTGTCTTTACTAAACTGTACCTTAGTATTGACTTTAGACTCCAGGACCCTGGTGTTTGATCTTTGGTCCTTTTCCTCACTATATTGATAGCGATAATGAGTGCAGAAAAGTCAAGTAGAGATGGCAAGAGGGGTTGGAGCTTTAAATCCTGACTGTATAACTAGGGCATGCTGACCTATACAGCAGAAACCATTTTATTTATTTATTCTGGTTTATTTATTTTTTAACATTATGTCTCGGCTATAGCATATAAATCAGTTCAGAAATCTCCCAAATGTGAGCCGATATTCAGGTCTTGTTCATATGTGTTTGATCCCCTACCAACCAGCAAGAATTCTGACCACCACACACCCAAATTAGTCCTGTCCCTTGAAGAAGGAACTTCTAATATCAACTCATTATGTGTATAAAATACACCAGTCACAGAATCAATCTCTTCCATTCAAACCTCTCCACCACCATGGGCAAGACCAAAAAGCTGCCAAAGGATGTCAGGGACAAGATTATAGAACTGCACAAGACAGAAAAAATTATTTCCCCCACTGTATACTTTAAATATGTTTTTATATATATATTTCACCTTCAACAGTGCATAACCTAATTAAAAGATTCAAGTAATCTGGAGGAATTTCAGTGTGTAAAGGACAAGGGCGCAAGCCTAAGCTGAACAACCGTGATCTCCGATCCCTCAGGCGGCACTGCATCAAGAATCGTCATTCATCTATAAGCGATATCACCACATGGGTTCAGGACTACTTTGGCAAACCTTTGTCAAGTACCACAATACGTAGTTACATCCACAAATGCCAGTTAAAACTGTACTGTGCCAAAAGTAAGCCCTATGTTAACAGTGTCCAAAAGCGCCGTCGACTTCTCTGGGCTCGGAGGCATCTGGGATGGACCATCACACAGTGGAAACGTGTACTGTGGTCAGATGAATCAGTATTTCAGGTATTTTTTGGGAGGAATGGACGCCGTGTGCTCCGGACAAAAGAAGAAAAGGATCATCCAGACTGTTACCAGCAACAAGTCCAAAAGCCAGGGTCTGTCATGGTATGGGGTTGTGTCCGTGCCCTTGGCAAAGGTAACTTGCTCTTCTGTGATGGCATCATTAATGCTGAAAAGTACATAGAGATTTTGGAGCACAATATGTTGGCTTCAAGAAGACATATTTTCCAGGGACGTCCATGCATATTTCAACAAGACAATGCAAAACCAAATTCTGCACACATTACAAAGTCCTGGCTGCGGAGGAAGAGGGTACGGGTACTTGACTGGCCTGCCTGCAGTCCCGACCTGTCTCCAATAGAGAATGTGTGGCGCATTTTGAAGCGCAAAATGCGACAACGAAGACTCCGTACTGTTGCCCACCTTAAGACTTGTTTGCAGGAAGAATGGGACAAAATTACATCTGAAACACTTCATCACTTGGTGTCTTCAGTCCCTAAACGTCTTTTAAGTGTTGTGAAATGGAATGGCAACGTTACAATGTGGTAAATTCTTTACTGTCCCAACTTTTTTTGGAATGTGTTGCAGGTCTGAATGACAGGAAAGGATGTATATTTACAAATGACATGAAGTTGACCAAACAAAACATTAAATATTTTGTGTTCATATTGTCTGCAATGAAATACAAGTCAAATTAAATTTAGAAATCACTACTTTTTTTTATTTATTTGCGTTTTCCATACTGTCCCAACTTTTTCTGATTTGGGGTTGTGTGTGTGTGTGTGTGTGTGTGTGTGTGTGTGT
>JAAIIK010000030.1:3714575-3728944 GCA_014706435.1 Silurus glanis
TGTGTGTGTGTGTGTGTGTGTGTGTGTGTGTGTGTGTGTGTGTGTGTGTGTGCGCGCGTGCTATTAATGGTGTATTCCAACCTTGCAGGATCCAGACCTCGCTTCAGATCTACATAAACAGACCTACTGTATTTAGTGAGTCAGCTTGGTGACTATTGCTTTTACCTTAGACCATTTAACTCCTATTACTCTCACAAATTCCTCCTGTTTCTAGTTTAGTGCAAGAAGACTTGTTGAACAATGCTGAAATTATTTTTGCAGTATGATCTTTTGTAAACTTCATGTCCTTCAATTTAATAATCATAATAAAATGCAATCAAAGGCACACACGAGGATTATATTAGCATAAACTGTATTGTTTTTAACCTGTACTGTTCATCAGAGATGGCAGATCAATATTGATACTTTTAATACTGGTGTTGTATTGAGAGGACTAATTCCTGCATTAAAATATTTCTTCCTCCTGGGATTTCTTTTAAAAACTGAGTTAGAATATTTACTTAATGTGAATAGGGAAAAAAATTCTTCCAATGTTAATCTGTTCATCGTACAAACGAATCAACATGCTGTCACTCAGATATATATTTTGGGAGGCTGCATTGTATGGACCTTCTGAGAGTTGACCAGTGAAAGAAGAAAAAGAAAACCTACGGTATAAAGAGGAAAGGAACATAGAGACATGCTGTAACAGTTTCATTATGGTTTGTTTAACAAATTATATTTTGGAAAAAGTTGATAATTTTAAACAATAAATTAGGGAAATTAGATCAAAAAGTGAACAAAGGAGAAGTGTAGTCTGTTATAGTATATTTTATATTATTAATGATGGCTTTCAGAAATGTTAGTATCGGTATTGATGCTAGTTTTGTACAGTGGAAAAATAATTATTTAATCCCCTGCTGATTTTGTGAGTTTACCCCCATACAAAGAAATAGAGTGTAGAATTTTTATCATAGGTTTATTTTAACAGACAGAGACAGAATATATTTTAAAAAAATCTATAAGAAAAAAACCTTTAAAGAAAGGTTATAAATAAATTTATATTTGATTAAGTAAAATAAGTATTTGATCCCCTACCAAATTATTCTATTCAAACCTCTCCGCCACTATGGGCAAGATCAAAGAGCTTTCAAAACATGTCAGGGAAAAGATTGCAGACCTGCACAAGGCTACAAGACAATCAGCAAGAAGCTTGGTGAGAAAGAAACCACTGTTGGCACAATAATTAAAAAATTGAAGAAAATACAAGATAAGTCAATGCAAAATATCACCTCATGGGGTGATTTGGAGAAAGGTGAGGGATAAAATAATTACATGGGAGGAGCTTGATCTCAAGGAAGCTGGGACCATGGTCACCAAGAAAACCATCGGTAACACACCAGGGTTCCTCTGATCAAAAATGTACATTAACAGGACCATCTGAAGTTTTCACCTGAATGATTCAGAGAAGGCTTCGGAGAATGTAATGTGGTCAAATGAGATAAAAATGTAGCTCTTTGGCATCAACTCGACTCACTGTGTTTTTAGGCACAGAAATGCTGAATATGACCCCAAGAACACCATCCCCACTGTCAAACATGGAGGAGGAAACATTCTGCTTTGGGGCAGTTTCTCTGCATTTCACTGTATACATCTCTGTTAATAATTTACATATTTTAATCAATTCAAATCCCAGATAGCAAAAAGAAATGCAGAGTGTGCACAAAATAATGCAAAGACAAAAGTCAAGTAAAATTGCTTAAAGAAACTCTGATTCCTTGATGTAAACTATATTTACACCATCAGTTTTTATACATTTATATTGATATATTTTGTTCACTTTACGAGGAGCACCTTTACCCCTGCTTATGTAGGCAGCTATGCAATCATGCAGATACATGGCTTCCATTCAGTTTATGTTCACATCCAATAATGGGGTAAAAATGTGATCTATGTAACTTTAACTGTGGTATTGTTGTTAGTACCAGATGGGCTGCCTGGAGTATTTCAGAAGTTGTTGATGTCCTGGAATGTTTACACACAGCGGGCTCTATAGTTTGCATCCTGTGAGTGGAGAAGAGAGGAAAGAACACTGGACACCTGAAGAAGAAAAAAGATCTGTTGTGTCCCCACCCCCCTTGTTTTTTTTTAAAACTGAGTGAGTCTCTGCCCATGTAGCTCATTCACCTCAGTTTAATGTGCAATGCATGATGAGATGCTTACCACATTTTTAATGAGTAAATATTTAAGCTATTATATCCTTATTTCCTTCCTGGCATTATAAGGCAATCTGACCATTTTCCACTGACTCACTTATTTATTTGTTATTTTTTTACCATTCCACCATTCTGTATAACTCTGGAGACTGCTTAGGTACGAATTTTAAAAGAGCTCACCATTTTCTGATCAAGAGATCATCTTCTCTGTTGTGGCACCTAGGTGGTGGAATTAACTTCCCCTAGATGCCCGAACAGCGGAGTCTTCAAGTGACTGGTGAAGACCGTCTCTAGGTTACGTATGTAACCTTAGTTCCCTGAGGTAACGAGAAGCACTGGAAATGCTTCCACGTTGCTCAGGCTCTGAATCACGTGTGACATCCAGCCAACGGCAAAAAACACGACCAGGAAGTTACAAAATGCGCTAGCTTCTGAAAAAGAAAAGGGAAGAGCATCAGGGATGCAGGGAGTGTGGCTCGGAGATGCAGCGTCTCGTTCCCTCAGGGAACTAGGGATACTTACGTCACCTAGACACATTCCTTTTCAGGATCTCGAGCTGCATCACAGCGCTTTGGGAACGAGTGTCCAATCATGAAACACTCACTAGTCATCCACAATTCACCTACTGAGAGTCTGCTTGTTGGCAGGAAACCCTTTCCTATAGGGGCCATAGCAGACAAACAGCTGCTCCGACTTCCTCCACAGACTCATACTGTGGACGTACGTGTCCAGTGCTCGCACCGGACATAGTCAGTTTTGCTTCTCCTGGTCAGGGGCTTGAAAAGGAGGAGGGTAGAATGCCTGCAGCATGACATGTCGTGGGGGAGCTGTATGTAAAACCTTAGGTACATACTTTGGTTTAGGGTAAAGGAAGGCACTGGGCATGCCCAGGGTAAACTCCAGGAGAGACGGGGCCACGGAAAGAGCCTGTAGGTCCCCGACCCTCTTCAGTGAGGATATAGCGCCAGAAGGAAAGCAGTCTTAGTAGACAGATACCTAAGGTCCACCTCGGCCAATGGCTCGAATGGGGGCTCTGACAGAGCCGCCAGCATGACGGCCAAGTCCCACGCAGGCACTCTGGGTCGCATCCCAGGCCTCAGCCTCCAGGTGCTGCACAGGAAACGTATCACCAAGGGGTGTTTACCCAGCAACTGCCCAGCGAGCGGGGCACTGTAGTGTCTGGGTAGGATAATTTTGTGTATCAGCTAGATTACCTGTCCCAGGCTTCCTTTAAACCTTTAACATCTGCATATTAATCACCGAATGGGCCCCACAGTTTACACTTATATTGGGGGGTCTCATACCATAGTGTCGTACTACCACACCAAAAGACAAGAAAGAGGATAGTCCCTAGCCTCTCTAGCTGACTTTAAGAAATATATAGATATATTAATCCACTCTCTAAACTTGGCTCCAGTACGTTTGGGTGTGACACGCACCCCCCAAACACACAAACACAAAAGGACATTTTCATTAGTTAAATAACAATAAAGTGTTCCAAATTATGTATGACCAATGCATATGTTGTATGTACTTCCTCTCTTTAATATTATATGCCAGAATATAACTTAACACAAATTAACACATGTTACCCTTTTAAGGCTTATATCCTGGTATATTATGTATAAGTAATGTATTTCTGCTTTAATGCTGTCTTTTCTTTCATCCTTAATATCAAAATGATCTCAAAATTTTCGTTCTTTGTTTTCCAAACAAGAATGCATATTATATGCCACAATATAACTCTGTATTAACACAAGTTACCCTTTTAGGGCTTATGTCCCGGCATATTAATGTATCTCTGCTTTAATGCTGTCTTTCCTTTCATGCTTAATATCATATTGATCTGCTCTCTATACCTCAAATAATGGTGCATGTTATATGATCATGAAGTGTACCGTACTGTTTTTAATACACTTTGGGTAAAACTTTATAAGTTCTCCAAACCAACCATAAACATGTTAGCAGGCCACAAAATGAAGACTGAGCAATGAACAAAGAAAACAAAGAAAGGTTCTCCCTCCGAAAGTTCATGCCTGGCATTGGCCATTCCACCAAAGATGGGGGTGGCTAGGGGACATTTAAATGTCCTGAACCCCCACCAATCGTGGCTCAAGAACCTTACTTAGAAACGGAACTTAAACCCTTTGATACAGATCTTCCAGCAAGCTTTACCTCCAAGAACTTCTCATACTCTGATCTTCAGGAGAACCTGGTAGAACATCTAACTGCCTCCTAACTTACTCTTAAAGAATCTCCTTTTGTCTACCGCATCCGGACTCTTGTTTAGCAACAAAGCCAATACAAGTAACTGTTTTACCAACTATTTAATGCGTGATTAAGCTTGAGCCCCTTTATTAAGGTGAATTTAAATTTCTTGATGATACTCATTTAGGTTGTGGTCAATTTGAAGTTAAACTTGCCATTCCTTTTCTTCCTTTCTCTCTCTTTCTTTTTTTCCTTCTCTTCCTCCCTCTACATATTCTTAATTTCTTTTTCTTTTTATGTATGTTTGTGTAGTTTAGTTCTATGTTGCGTGGTTACATTCATTAAACGCAGTATGTTCATAAGTGATTGTCTCTGAGTGCTGCTCACATTTCAAAGTCACTGCAATAAAGGGGGGGTTGTGTCTTTCCTGGCTGGGGAGATAACCTGTATAATTAATAAAATATTATACTATCTGTTTGGTGGATGAACAGACAAAATAATTGCAACATTAATTCCATTACCGTTAATTCTAAAACTTAATTTAAATATTTATAGTTAATTATAACCCGTTAGAATTACTTATAGATGTTTTGCTTTTTGCGAAGTAAATTTGCTACAGCACAATAGGCCGCGATAGTGGACATGTAACCCTTCAGGGTTGAAGGAGCCAACCCTGTGGCAAACTGTTCCTGCAGGAACTCCAGCACTGAACCAACCGGGCAGTTAACCTGGTCCAATTAGTGGTGCTCGCACCACGCAGCAAACAAGCGCCATTTAGCGGCATATGACCTCCTCGTAGAGGGAGCTCTGGATTGGAGGATGGTCTCCATTACCTCATTAGAGAGACCAGCTGCTAAGAACTGTGGGGGCATGTAAGAAACTACCGATGTGTTGTCTGTAGGGACCAGCACATGGCGATCCCTCAGGTCTGGGAGGAAGTGTTTCAGAGCCAGAAACACGCCCAGCATCTCCAAGCAGTTTATGTGCCACGTGTGATGTAGCTTGTTCTACCGACCTTGGCCGGAGCGACCACTCATGACCGCTCCCCACCTCGTGAGGGATGCATCCATCGTTAACATTACGTGACGACAAGAAGCTCCCAGGACAGGGCCCTGAGACAGGAATGCAGGTTCTTTCCACATATTTAAGGCTCAAAGGGCTCGCCGCAAGACCTTGATAGTTCGGAGTCGATTGCCCTTTCGGGAGAACCCTCTGTCTTTGAGCCACCACTGGAGGGGTCTCATGTGCAGGAGACCAAGTGGAATCACATTTGACGCTGCTGCGATGAGACCCAGCAGCCTCTCGAACTGCTTCACAGTGAGTAACTGACCTTCTCTCACTCTCTTGACTGTCATGAGGATAGCTTCGATCAGCGGGAGACAGCTGCATCCGCATAACTTTCGAGTCCCACATGACACCTAAGAAGGTGGTTTTCTGTACTGGAGAAAGCACCCTCTTCCTGGTGTTCAGTTTTAGCCCCAGCTCCTTCATGCAGGCGAGAACAACATCTCAATGCCAGACTGCCAGAAGCTCTGATTAAGCTAATATCAACCAATCATTAATATAGTTCAGAATGCGGATGCCCCGAAGCCTTAGTGGGGTCAAAGCCGCATCCATGCATTTTGTGAAGGTGCGGGGTGAGAGCACCAGGCCGAACGGGAGGACCAAATATTGGTAAACTTTGCCCCCGAAAGCAAACCTCAAGAACCTCCTGTGAGCAGGAAGGATGGATATGTGGCAGTATGCGTCCTTTAGATCTATCGTGACAAACCGGTCCTCAGATTTGATCTGAGACACGACCTGCTTGAGAGTGAGCATCCTTAACCTGAGCCTCATAAGCGAGTGGTTCAAGGAGTGTAAATATAGGATCGGACGCAATCCCCCATCCTTCTTTGGAACCACAAAGTACTGGCTGTAAATGCTGGATTCTCTGATTAAAGGAGAGAGCACCTCGATGGCCTCCTTTCTTAAGAGTGTGTGTGTACCTCCCGTTCCAGGACCAGAGCCTGCTCTGGCCCTACCAGACACACCCCGTAAAGCAGGGAGGAGAGTACTGAATTGAGTAGCCCTTCTCTAACCTCTGCAGGACCCACTGAGACACTTCTGGCAGGCTTCTCCAAGCTGCCAGGATGTCTCTTAAGGGAACCTCAGAACTCTCGATGGTGCTCTGCATCCGTTGGGGCCTCCTAAGGGGCGGCGGGTCTCCTCAATCTGCTATGAGGCCAAGCGGAGGTGGAGGGACACACCCGCTAAAGGTGGCTGTGCCCTGAAGCACATCCTGTGGCATGGTTAACAGCCTGACCTCCTGGTGGCACTGAGGAGGGACGGGCACCGTGTAATGAGTTATACACCGCCCTTCTAAGGTTGAGGCTCTCCGGTTGTCAGGGGCTGTGCGCTGCGGCCCGCTTTCTGGAGAGGATAACCCTTAGGACCGCCGGCTCCTTGGGCTTGGGCCTACTGCTGGGGCTGCACCTGCCAATGTTCATGCAAATTAAACTTTTACACTAACGTTTATAGGTAAAATATATATTAATCATACAGCTTTCTAAAAGCCATTTATCTCATGCTGTGTATTAAATTTGGGCACTTCACTGGCTGCTAGCCAGCTTGATAAGTTTATAATCATGATGAGGGGGAGGGCAAAGCACAATAAGGTGCTTATCTGGAATGGGCATTTGAAAAATTTGGTGGAAAGTCTATCCTCATCAGTGGGCACTGCCGGGTTTCCTGGTGATGCCAGTGCAAGTTTATTAATGCTTGACAAATGAATATAAATTGTACTATCTTAGCAAGGCTTACTATTAACCTTGCGATAAATGCAGTGATGCCCCAAGCACTGACCTTCAACGAGCAACACAATAGAAATAGTAAGCAGTGGATGGGTGATCAGGTCAACTGGTAGTTTTTCAATGTAAATGATAACATCCATAAGTTTAATATACAATATGTTGTAACATATGCTGACTGCAGCTGGCAATATAACTTTAAATATACATATTATAGGACCATGATAGAAACATCGTAAAATGAATTTATGGAGTAAAATAAATATTATGTAAGCACTGGAATGAATGGTTTCACCCACTACATAAAACACTGAACAGTCTGAGGAAAGCATCCTACAGGGGACTCATACCACCACGATGCACCACAGAAGATCATTTCTGCCAGTGGCGATCAAACTATTTAACTCCTACATCTGAGTGTTAAACAGCAGGTCCACGATATAGATATAAACAATATAGATGCAGTTATACATTTTCATGCCACAGTTATATCATGTGGCCAATTATGTGCAATAATTTCAGTGCAATAATAATAATAATAATAATAATAATAATAATAATAACTGTGACATGAAATAACTATCATTGTAGTCTGTAGTCTTGTACAACTGTCATTATTTTACTGTGAGCAACTGCAACCCAACAATTTCCCTAGAGGATCAATAAAGTATTCTGATTCTTATGATTCTTATGATTTATGATTATGATTATCTGTATGGGCTTTTTCCTCAATGTTCATTATTACCAATACTCGATTGTGCATGAAAAGAGATCATGTAACTTTGGGTTCATGTAGCATTGTACTTCAAATCATAAGGCTGCTTTCTAACAGCTATTAGTCAATCTACATTTTGGCATATTTACAGTACTTATATAGATTTTTATACTAGGAACACCTGTTTATTCATGCAATTATTCAGTCCGTCAATCATGTGGCTGCAGTGATTAAAATAGCAAGTTAAAAGCTTCCATTAATGTCTCATCAAATGAGGGAAAAGTGTTATTCAACTATGCTATAACCTCAACCATAGTATCTTTAAGTAATATGACTTCAACCATTGTAAGGTTGTTGTTATCAGCAAGACTAGTGTGAGTATTTTAGAAATGACTAATTTCTTCAGTGTTTAACACACAAAAATCAATAAAATCAATAGCTGGGCAGGTTTAAAGTCAAATAACAACTCTTTACAACTGTGGTTATTAAAACATGTACATAATACAAAATGCACATGTTAAATCTTGAAGAAGACTACATCAGATTTTTTCCTGTTAAAACAGGAGGCTACAGTAGACAGTCTAGGCTCATGATTCTTTTCTAACAACAGTTCAGGCTAGTAAAATGTTGTAAAGAATGTTTTCTTGGAACATACTATGCCATTTATTTAATGTCACTGCTTATAAAAAATATTTTTATTGACCTTGCATCCTTATATGGGCAAAATGTATTCATTTTAGATGACATAAGCATCATGTGTAAATACGCAAATAGTCTCTAACTGACCTTGTTAATGGATCTTATTCCAATAACGCATCTTTGGGATGGGGTAAAACAGGATTTTTGTCCCTTATAATTGATTTTGCATGTTAAGAATTATTTTACACACTTTTGTGACCAAACATGCATCAGAGATGGAGGATTTTACCTGATTTCAGTTTTGTTCTTAGATCAATGCATATCTTTCAAAGGCTTCTTTATTGAGATAATACCTTAATACATATTAAGAAATTCTGGTAAAGTTTACTGTGGTAATGTTACCAACAGCAGTATCAATTATCATTGCAAGACAACAGAACAATAGATCTGCTTGAATTAAGAGTCAGAATAATGGTTTGATGTAGAGCAAAATGATCTGTGGGAGTACCGTGATACTGAGACCATGTCTTCACAAATCACACTGACAAAAGACCTTCCGTTCAATGAAAATCTTGAACAAGTAAACACATTCATCATACGACAAAAGCATTTTTGATTTCCTCTTTCTGCTTGTCATGAATGAAAATCTATTTCCCACTGTACCTACAATCTCTCTCTCTCTCTCTCTCTCTCTCTCTCTCTCTCTCTCTCAAAACCATCTGAATCACCAACAGAAAAGTATGCTTATGCTTTTGCATAATGGTGGACATTTTTAGATTAAGGCCATGAGTCATAAAGCATAAATCTTACAACTTCTGGTGGAAATAATCTAAACTCCAAAGTTAATTATAGCATTCAAGGTGCACCTACATGTGTGTGCCTGTGTGTTACAAGTCTTTGTTAGCGTAATTATCTATGAACTTTTAATGAAGTCATGTGGGAATTCACCTCCATAAACTGGGACTAATCAGCTTGCAGGGTTTACTGTACAATTCAATGACCATCACCTCATACCCTGAACCAAAAATATGCATTTGCATTGCTATATTGAATGCATGCAAATGACGGTAAATTTACAGCACCGACTGCACTAATTATAATACTGTGCTGCTATCTAGAATGATAATGCAGCCAGATGAATTTGAAGAAAATTACTCGTACTTGCTCTGGGGGAAAATAATGTATTTTAGAAAACGACAGATGCTAATCTGGAGTCATGAGGGCAAAAAAGCTCCAAAGTTGTATTTTCTTTCCTCTATTTTTTAAATTAAAATATCAGTAAATTGTGTTCTGCTTTACTGCTTTTTGGTAATGATTCTACATGTCTCTGAATCTGTACCAAGCACATTATTCTTCTTAGATATTCCTTCAGTTGGTATACAGTATTCATGGTGTGCTAGAAAGCCCTGTCTAACACCTCAGTCTAATATTTCCCATGCATATCACTTGATGTCTGTTGTTCCCCATTCGGAAACTTCGAGCTGCGTCGCAATGCTTTGGGAATGCCCTTGCATTGTCCATGCTCTGAACCACGTGTGAAATCTGGCCAATAGGCAAAACGTCACGTCATCAGCGGGGGACGTCGCGTAAACCAGAAAGCTACAAAAAAGCTGTGCGGTGTTAGCAACATTAGCTTCTGCTTGTACAGGTAAGTGCTTTGTGTGTGTTCCGTCTGCGTGTTCCTGCTTGCCCCGCTTCATTTTGTTTGCTTAGCTTAGGAGCATGCTTAGTCGGCTCTCAAGGGAGTCGTCTATTAGCATTTTACCCGTGTGGCTATGTGCTCCTGGCTGCTGGCCGAGCTCCCATTCCCTGGGGAAAGTGCTCGTTCGGTGGTTCCTTCTCCCGGTGCATATAATACGGTGCTCCGTATTTCTTTCTCCGAGGTGGGAGAATTTTCGCGGCTCGGTCCTGCTTCACCGGCGGTCGTGTGGCTCGCAGGCCGATCTGGCAGAAGGCGTGGAGTCAGACGAGTCCTCTCCAGCCTCCCCTGCCTGGTTAAGTGCCTGCTCTCTCTGGGAAGCACGCCTGGCAGCTGCTTCTTCTCCCGGTGCGAGCAGCATGGCGTTACATCGTCTCTTCATCCAAGGGGGAAGGGATGGTGGATGCTAGCGAGCCCGTTGACTTCTCACAGCCTGTGCTGTACGAGGTGCTCTGTGAGGTCATGTCCAAGCTCGAGCTAGCTTGGCCGGTTGTGGGGCAGAGACAGCGCGCACCCAGTGAGCTGGATGAGCGTTTCCTGCGCTCTGTGTCACAGCCTCAGTGCCTCCCCGACCTGCACACAGAGGTGTCCAGGTCCTGGGAGATCCTTATGCGGCACATGCTTTTTTCAACGATCCTCGCTGTACGCGAATGTAGTTGGGGCTATGTAGTGCGGCTACGTGATGCCGCGTGTGGGAGAGATGCTAGCTATCTATCTCTTCCCAGGTGGTGCATCGCTGACGGCTTCGGTATGCCTACAGAATGATACTTTGGCTCTAGTAGGTAGGGCTACGTGGCAGGTCAGGCTACGGGTGGCCTCCACACGATGAGTGTGTTGCAGGCATACCAGGCTGGCCTGCTATGAGAGATAGTGAGGGCTTTTCTTCTGAATGCCCCGGTGGCCCCTCCTGGCCTGATTTGGTGACGCTGTAGGTAAGGGCGATTGCTGGCGGGCTCAGGAGACCGCGGCAGTGTTTTCAGTGGTACTTCCCCGGTCTGCTCCCCGTTTTTCCGCCCGAAAGATTGCTGCAGATGGGGGAGATCCGCCGCTTCTCAGGAGGTGTAGTTGGCTGCGGCGCACCGCTCCAGCCACTCTGATTGGGTTAGAGGCCAACCCCGAGGGGTTGGTTCCCCTGTGGAACTTTCTGTCAGCCTGGGAGGGGCTGCCAGAGGTCTCTTGGTGGGTCCTGTGTACTGTAGAGAAGGGCTACGCGATTCAGTTCGCATCTTCTCCTCTCTGGCTCAACGGGATGTGTCCCATCCTGGTGGGACCCGAGCAGGCTCTGGTCCTGGAACAGGTGGTGTGCACTCTCCTGAGGAAGCGGGCCATCAAGGTGGTTCCCCCTCGGTCAGAGAGTCAGGCTACTACAGCCCGTACTTCGTTGTTCCGAAGAAGGATGTCAGGTGGCGTCCCATTCTAGATCTCAGCTTCTTGAACCGTTCACTTATGAGGCTCAGGTTGCTCACTCTCAAAGAGGTCGTGTCTCAGATCAAGTCTAAGGACTGGTTTGTCATGTTAGATCTAAAAGACGCATACAGGGGGTTCCTGAGGTTTACTTTCGGGGGCGAAGCTTGCCAATATCGGTCCTCCTGTTCGGCCTAGCACTCTCAACCCGTACATTCACAAAGTGCGTGAATGTGGCACTGACCCCGCTGCGGCTCCAGGGCATCCGCATTTTGAATTATATCAACGATTGGTTGATATTGGCTTGATCAGAGCTCCAGGCAGTTTGGCTTTGAGATGTCATTCTCACCACATTTGTGGGCATGGTGTGGGACTCGGCCAGGTTGCGGGCACAGTTGTCTCCCCTCTGAATCGAAGTCATCCTCACTGCAGTTAGGAGGGTAAGAGATGGCCAGTCACTCACTGTGAAGCAGTTCCAGAGGCTGCTGGGTCTCATGGCGGCAGCGTCCTCGGCCTCCTCCATATGAGACCCCTCCAGTGGTGGCTCCGGGGCAGAGGGTTCCAGGAGAGGGAATCCATATCATACCATCAAGGCCCCGTCTTAGGGACTCCTTGTCGTCGCATAATGCTAATGATGGACGCTTTCCTCACAGGGTGGGAAGCGGTCATGGGTGGCCACTCCGCACGGACAATACAGCAGTGGTCTCTTATATCAACCACCAGGGGGGTCTCCGGTCTCGCCCCTTATACAAGCTGGCACGAGAGGTCCTCCTGTGGTCCTGTGGTCACTGAGAGCCATTTACATCCTGGGACAGTTGAATGCAGACACCTTGTTGAGACGTTGGCCGAGGCCTGGGGAAAGGAAACATTTTACAGAGCCCAGATGGATCTGTTTGTGACTCAGGAGACTTCGCACTGTCCCCTCTGGTTTTCTCTCTCTCTCTCTCTGTCTCTCTCTCTCTTACCCAGCCCCGTTACATCTGGATGCCATGGTGCAGTCATGGCTGAGGCTACGCCTGCACGCCTTCCCCCCAATCGCGCTACTCCCGGGCATTCTAGAGAGAGTTTGCCGGGAAGGAGCCCGTCTCCTCCTGGTAGCACCTCCTGGTAGCCCGTCTCCTCCTGGTAGCACCTCGGTGGCAGTTGTTCATGTCATGGTGTGAGCACCATGGCTTAGACACAATTCACTGCCTGGTTGGTTCAGTTCTGGAGTTCTTACAGGAACAGTTTGCCACTGGGTTAACCCCTTCAACCCTAAAGGTTTACGTGTCTGCTGTTGCGGCTTATATTACCTCGCCTGCGGGGCAGTCGCTGGGTAGGCACCCTCTGGTGACACGTTTCCTCCGCGGCGCCCGGAGGCTGAGGCCCGGGACGCGACCCAGAGCCCCCCTTCAAGACCTTGGCTGAAGTGGCCCTTCGGTACCTGTCGGTAAAGGCCGCCTTCCTTTGGCGATTTCCTCTCTAAAGAAGATCGGAGATCTACAGGCTCTGTCCGTTGCGTCCCCATGCCACACTCCCTGTGGTACTTACCTTCTCTCTTTTGCAGAAGCTAATGTCGCTACCACCGCACAGCCATTTTGTAGCTTCCTGGTTTACGCGACGTCGACCACCAAAGACGTCACGTTTTGCCTATTGGCCAGATGTCACACGTGGTTCAGAGCGTTGACAATGCGAGGACGTTCCCAAAGCATTGCGTCGCAGCTTCTTGTTCCCTCAGGGAACTAGGGTTACATACGTAACCTAGAGACGAAATCTGTTAACTGTGAAGCCAGTGTATAATTTTCATTACTTTTAGCCTCATCTAATATTCAGTTAGTTCTTATGCCCAGTAAATTGGGATTGTGAGACCACTCCCATCAGTATAAAAAATTTTCAGCAGAGGAAATTATTGATCAGTAAAAATTAAAATAATAACTAAAAGGATGGATTTGAAATAGCTTTTCTGTAATTCAAATTAAAATTTTATTTGCAACATACACATTTATTGGATGGAAACTATGCCAGCAAAAATGTCATTGAATATCGAAAGGAATTTAAACAAAAAATATCAATATCTTTTGTTTGAACACCCAGAAAAGAACCCAGCCATTAGGGAGGCACAAGCCAGTGCACTCTTAGTGCCGGCCCCAAGCCCGGATAAACGGGGAGGGTCGCGTTAGGAAGGGCATCCAGCATAAAACATGTGCCAAATCAAATATGCGGATCACGAAAGAGAATTTCATACCGGATTGGTCGAGGCCCGGGTTACCAACGACCGCCACAGGTATCGTTAACCAACATGGTACCAGTGGAAATTGGGCTACTGTTGACTGAAGGAGGAGAAGGAGAGGAGGAAGATAACTACAGAGATGGCAGGAAAAGGAGAAGTATAGGAGAGTGGAGCTTAGGTTTGGTACTTTGCATGTTGGTAGTATGACTGGTAAAGGGAAAGAGATAGCTGATATGATGGCGAGGAGAAAGGTAGATCTGTTGTGTGTTCAGGAGACCAAGTGGAATGGAAGAAAGGCCAGGAAAATTGGAGGTGGGTTCAAACTGTTCTATCATGGTGTGGATGGAAAGAGAAATGGTGTAGGGATAATTTCTGAAGGAAGAGTTTAGAGTGTAGTGGAGGTGAAGAGCGTTTCTGATAGGGTGAGGAACATGAAGCTGGAATTTGAAGGCGTGATGATAAATGTCATAGATAGATAGATAGATAGATAGATAGATAGATAGATAGATAGATA
>JAAIIK010000030.1:3760920-3771957 GCA_014706435.1 Silurus glanis
TCTATCTATCTATCTATCTATCTATCTATCTATCTATCTATCTATCTATCTATCTATCTATCTATCTATCTATCATTAATATGATGTTAGATCCAGTTACCAGACACTAAAACAGGTAGAAGTAATAACTACTTTTTACTTAAGTACATGTCTGAGCCACGACTTCTTTACTTTCACTTGAGTAAAAAAGTATAATCAGTACTTCAACTTTTACCCGAGTATTTTAAAACATGAGTATCTGTACTTCTACTTAAGTAAAGGATGTGTGTACTTTTGCCACCTCTGCTGGAGCCTCAGGAGCATGTTTAACTCCACCGAGAGAGAGAGAAAGAGAGAGAGAGAGACCGAGAGAGAGCAAAGAGGGGTGACAGGAAGAGAAGGATATGGATTATAATGTGTCCTTATTGTTGTATGAAAGTTAAGGACATTGTGCAGTTGGAGACTCCGTCAAGAGTCGCTATGGCAGCATAACTAAAAGGGAGAAACAGAAGGTAACACAGACATGAGGGAACAAATATTGATCATGTCATCAAATAGATTAAAACTTAAGTAATGAGCCTGTTTTGAAAATGTAAGAAGTAGAAAGTACAAAATTTTGTGTAAAAATGAAATGAGTGAAAGTAAAAAATTGTCCAAAAAATAAAGTAAAGTAATGATACCAGAAAAAATCTACTTAAGTACAGTAACAAAGTATTTGTACTTTGTTACTTTCCACCTCTGTTGGTAACAGTAACCAGTGTTTTTTTTTTTTCCAAAAGGGAGATTAATGACTTCAACATAAATGCCCATCCAAGAAAGAGCAGAAGTGACTGGTTTAATCCTACAACTTTTTGTCTCTTTCTTTTTGCCTTTTTGTAAATCTCTTCCAAGCACCATTTGGACTGACACTAAAGATATCAATAATACATGATGACAAAACACAAAATTACATTTTTGGTTTTTTTTTTATAGTGTTTGTGTTCTGTTGGTTTCTTCTTATTTTTTTCTCCTTCTTTTGCTGTCATCTCTGAATGTATTACACACTGTAATGAGAGTTGATTCAAACAATACACATGCTGTTGCTTCAGATGGTTGCACAGACAGAAACAGAGAAGGCAACAGCGTGTCAGGCCAGCACAACGTCAAAGTTCATTACTATGTGGAAAATTGATTTGTCTTGTCAGAGTCATACACACTTTTGCCCATAGATTTTCCAAACCTAATTCTGCTCTGCTCTTTCTATCATCAAGCCCTTATGCACCTATCTGCCATCCCTGTGGTTGATAATAGAATATATAGAATGCATGGCAGCATAGTTAATCCCTTTATCAATCAACCTGTCATCATTTTGCACATTTCTGCACAACAGGAAATATGCTTAGTGACTGAAACTTGGAAAATGCATAATTCTGGTTAAAAAAGGCAAAATAGTATATGTGTAAAAACCATAAGCAGTGAAGTGGGAAAAGTGGCACAAATGGGACACCTGAGATAACCAACCTTGGACTTGGAGAAAAAGGTTGAGACCTCAAGTTTTCTAATTTAAATTATTTATTCACCATTATTCTATGCTTAAATCTTTTTCATTTTGATCAGTGTAATTTTTGAACTAAAGTCCCAGTGGTTTAAATGTAAGGTTTAGTATATCAACTAAGTGGATAATTTGACTTATTATTCACAGAGTTTCCATGGCAGGATACGGTAGGTTGGCAAGACTTTCTTCTATGTAGTTAACAACGCCATGGCTTTTAGTCTCATTTTCTACCAAATGAGCTAGCTGGGTTGCTGTCTTCTATTCCCAGTCATTGGATTTGAAATCTCCTGATGACGAAGCCAGAGTGGACAATGTACTAATACAATGTCCAAACATTACAAGAGTTAAAAGCAACAATACAAATATATTTCCCACAAAAATTCTAAATATACAAATACAAACCCGATTCTAAAAAAGTTGGGACACTGTACAAATTGTGAATAAAAAGGAATGCAATAATTTACAAATCTCATAAACTTATATTTTATTCACAATATAATATAGATAACATATCAAATGTTAAAAGTGAGACATTTTGAAATGTCATGCCAAATATTAGCTTATTTTGGATTTCATGAGAGCTACACATTCCAAAAAAGTTGGGACAAGTAGCAATAAGAGGCCGGAAAAGTTAAATGTACATATAATGAACAGCTGGAGGACCAATTTGCAACTTATTAGGTCAATTGGCAACATAATTGGGTATAAAAAGAGCCTCTCAGAGTGGCAGTGTCTCTCAGAAGTCAAGATGGGCAGAGGATCACCAATTCCCCCAATGCTGCGGCAAAAAATAGTGGAGCAATATCAGAAAGGAGTTTCTCAGAGAAAATTTGCAAAGAGTTTGAAGTTATCATGATCTACAGTGCATAATATCATCCAAAGATTCAGAGAATCTGGAACAATCTGTGTGCGTAAGGGTCAAGGCCGGAAAACCATACTGGTTGCCCGTGATCTTCGGGCCCTAAGACGGCACTGCATCACATACAGGAATGCTACTGTAATGAAAATCACAACATGGGCTAAGGAATACTTCTAGAAAACATTGTCGGTGAACACCACGTGCCATTCGCCATTGCCGGCTAACACTCTATAGGTCAAAAAAGAAGCCATATCTAAACATGATTCAGAAGTGCAGGCGTTTTCTCTGGGCCAAGGCTCATTTAAAATAGACTGTGGCAAAGTGGAAAACTGTTCTGTGGTCAGGCGAATCAAAATTTGAAGTTCTTTTTGGAAAACTGGGACACCATGTCATCCAGACTGAAGAGGGCAAGGACAACCCAAGTTGTTATCAGCACTCAGTTCAGAAGCCTGCATCTCTGATGGTATGGGGTTGCATGAGTGCGTGTGGCATGGGCAGCTTACACATCTGGAAAGGCACCATCAATGCTGAGAGATATATCCAAGTTCTAGAACAACATATGCTCCCATCTAGACGTCGTCTTTTTCCGGGAAGACCTTGCATTTTCCAACATGACAATGCCAGACCACATACTGCATCAATTACAACATCATGGCTGCGTAGAAGAAGGATCCGAGTACTGAAATGGCCAGCCTGCAGTCCAGATCTTTCACACAGAGAAAACATTTGGCGCATCATAAAGAGGAAGATGCGACAAAGAAGACCTAAGACAGTTAAGCAACTAGAAGCCTGTATTAGACAAGAATGGGACAACATTCCTATTCCTAAACTTGAGCAACTTGTCTCCTCAGTCCCCAGACGTTTGCAGACTGTTATAAAAAGAAGAGGGGATGCCACACAGTGGTTAACATGGCCTTGTCCCAACTTTTTTTAGATTTGTTGATGCCATGAAATTTCACATCAACTTATTTTTCCCTTAAAATTATACATATTCTCAGTTTAAACATTTGATATGTCATCTATGTTGTATTCTGAATAAAATATTGAAATTTGAAACTTCCACATCATTGCATTCTGTTTTTATTTACAATTTGTACAGTGTCCCAACTTTTTTGGAATCAGGTTTGTATATTTCCCACAAATATAAATTGAAAGGGCAACATTAATGATTTCCCTAGAGGAGTTTATCGCATCAGACAGTATAATTGCAATTGTTGTCACTGTGCTTCTTGCTTCCAACAAGGAGGTCTTCACCTATTCACTTCAGTTTTAATGGTTTATCTTAACCTTTCTGTGACTTGTAGCAAAGATTCTACATTTTAAATGTGCATTTCTGAGCCATGTTTTTTCATGTATGTGCTTTCCTTTATTCCTAAGCTCCTTTGTTTTTAATGTGACCTCCTGTTCTTGACACACACTCATATTTATGTTGATGTTTATGGATTATTCCCATGTGATGCTGCCCCTGTTGGATTATGCTTAATAAACACCAGGCTGATTTCATACACACATTATATATATATATATATATATATATATATATATATATATATATATATATATATATATATATATATATAAGAAATTCTGTTCCCAGAGATCTCTCACACCACAAACACACTCAGACACTCTCTCACACCCACATACACATACACACACATGCATACACCTTTGCAGGGTCATTTGGTCTGCCCAAAAGCACTATTCCCTGTTTACATTGAAATTGAAATCCTGGGTGATTTTCTTCCTAAGGGAATGTGCAACCAAAGTATTGTTTTATCTAATCCTGTTGTATGATATGCAGGTCAGGTCCTTATTTGGTTATTCTGATCTCAATAGGAACGTCAAAGTATGCTCATGGGTATAATAAAAAAAAGGTTAGCTGAGACTTCTATCTACTCCCACACCATTGCATGCTGGTTATATTATTTCAATCTGTCTCTAAAGACATTACACCTGCACTGTTACTACATTGGTTTTGTTATTTCCTCAACATTTGACTTATTACTGTTTAACATTTCTTTTCCATCACCACAGTCATTCTTTTTATAAATCAGTAAGTGAAATGAATGTTCAGAGTATAATGTTCTGCTAGACATTTGATGTAAATGAACATGTGACCCACAAACATAAAGAGCAAAGTAAAATATGCATACAAAATATTTTTAGAAGTCACATTTTTGTGAGTAGGTTTGCTGAGTGTATCAAGGCAACATATTTATATGAAGGGCCTTAGTCAGGAAAGTGACAAAGAACCTGATCACTCTGTCACTCTGGAAGAGCTCCAGCATTTATCTGTGGAGAGCGTGCCTTCCAAAAGAACAACGATCTCTTCAGCACTTTACCACTCAAGCCTGTATGGTAGAGTGGCCATACGGAAGCCGCTCCTCAGTAAATGGCAAATTACAGCTGCCTGGAGACCATGTAAAACAAAGATTGTATTCTTTGGCTTGTATACTAAGTGTCATTTCTGGAGGAAACCAGGCACCACTCATCACCTGGCCAATACCATCCCTACAGTGAAGCATAGTGATGAAAGCATCATGCTGTGGGGATGTTTTTCAGTGGCAGGAACTGGGATGCTAGTCACGATCAAGGGAAAGATGAATGTCCTAGAGTGGCCCAAACAGAGCCCAAGCTTGAACCCAACTGAACATTTCTAAAGTGATCTGAAAATGGCTGACACTCCTTATTCAGCCTGATGGAGCTTGAGAGGTTCTGCAAAGAAGAATGGGAGAAACTGCCAAAAAATTGGTGTGCCATGTTTGTAGCATCATACTCAAAAAGACTTGAGGCTGTAATTGGTACCAAAGGTGCTTTAACAAAGTATTGAGCAAAGGCTGTGAATACTTATGCACATAACTTTTGGTAATTTTTATTACATTTGCAAAAATTTTCAAACAAACATCTTTCACATTGTCATTATGGGCTATTGTTTGTAGAATTTTAAGGAAAATAATGAATGTAATCTGTTTTGGAATGAAGCGCTGTAAAAAATTACTGGGTACACTGTAAAATTCTGTTCTATTTGTTAACATGCATTGGTCACTACTGGAGAAACATTTACCTAATTCTTCACATAGTCTACATTACCATCATGAATCTTGGTTACTCAGTTATTCATACCCCCAAAACTTACTCATCCAAAAAAAAAAAAAAACATATCCTATATATCCCATATAGAAAGCATACATCGTTTTTTTTTATTTTTTTTTATTACACAGTAATATTCATGTTATTATTTTATTTGTATAAAAATAACACCTTTTCACTTTATTTACTACCAACTTATATGTATTAATGAATCAGTGCAGCAATTTGTTTTCTTTGCATATAATGCTTTAATTGTGAGAAATAAGGTAAAGGGTGAAAAAAAATATTCCAGAGATTCTAGGACTCCAATGATAATTACAAAAAAAAAGGTCCTCCCTCCCCCTCATTTGGCCACAAGTTCTCAAACATCACATCTTATGTCTTCTAAGGCAATGCATATATGTACTTAAAAAAAGGTCCTCCCTCCCCCTCATTTGGCCACAAGTTCTCAAACATCACATCTTATGTCTTCTAAGGCAATGCATATATATACTTAATGTCTAATACAAACCGGTTAGTCTTTAGGAGAAATGTCTCCACATGGTCATGTGGATGGTGGCCATTGACACTCCACCTCCATTAGAAAAAAAAATCCTCTATGGGGTTTAATAAGGGGGAGTATGGAGGCAGGAATAAAACTGACATTTTGCAATGTGGAGCAAACCCATCTGTGTGGTGGAATGCAACATTAATGTTGGGGAGTTAAATACCCCTCACCTTCTGTTGGTTTCTGTTGTTGGCACAAGTAAATTATGCAGGTCATCCAGAAAAGAATGTACCTTTATGTGTTGTAAAGAACAAAGAGTGACTTGTGTAAAAGCAAACCATCATTTGACAATGATGTACACATCATGAATAGCTTTTCTCTGGTCTGGGACATCCACAGTTGCTGTCCATAACATTTCTATTTTCTTTTTTTATCTCACATAGAAAACATTTGGCGCATCATAAAGAGGAAGATGCGACAAAGAAGACCTAAGACAGCTGAGCAAATAGAAGCCTGTATTAGACAAGAATGGGACGACATTCCTATTTCTAAACTTGAGCAACTTGTCTTTTTAGTCCCCAGACGTTTGCAGACTGTTATAAAAAGAAGAGGGGATGCCACACAGTGGTAATTGTGTTGATGCCATGAAATTTATAATCAACTTATTTTTAACATTAAATGAAACATTTTCTCAGTTTAAACATTTGATATGTCATCTATGTTGTATTCTTAATAAAATATTGAAATTTGAAACTTCCACATCATTGCATTCTGTTTTTATTTACAATTTGTACAGTGTCCCAACTTTTTTGGAATCGTGTTTGTAGATATTTATCGTGACTTCAATGAATAGTGAAAGTGTGTATTATTTAAATGTAAACACTTCCCACAATCAAGTCTAATGCTCTCAATCTACTAACTTCCTTCCAATGTATTAAGGACCCTGAATTTGACTCTGAGCCTTTGTCTTCATTGAGTCACTCATTTACTGCACACCATTAATTGTATTATTTGTTAAACTGTGCGTTTAATGTGTACTTTATGGTGGGTTTTACAAATATTCATTACAATATTCATGCAAATTCATTTTGCTAATGTGCTGTTTATTATACACAATTTGGCAACTTTTATATAAAAATGTTTTTGACGAGAATAACCTTAAACAGTAAGATATATATAAATGTTTTTTTTATAAATAAAAAAATTGCAATATTAAATGCAACATTTTGTGTGGAAATTGCTGTTAAAAACAATCTAAAATAACCTAAAAAAACTGCTACAAAAGACTGATATTAAATGCATAATTTTTGCATAATTTTGTTTTCTGTGTGTGTTTTGTGGGACATGTTGAGCTGTGCTTATCATCTTTAGCGTCACAAGACAAAATTTATTAAAAGAAGATTTGCCTTCAAGCTAAGTGCATTATAAAACAGAATCTTAATGTAACACAGAAGGCTAAAAGTGAATTAACAGAAAACTGTTTTTGGTCAGGAGTCACACATAGAAACTGCTTTGACAAGCAGGAATGAAACTATTACAGAAGTTTGTCTATGTAATTTGTCTAATGGCCAGATGGAGGACCGGATGTTTGGGGGGCTGCTCAAAACATAAATCTGGGGAACATCTGTTACGACCTCTGGGTGTTGGGGAGGAGGGACAATATAGAAAAAGACAGGTGGAAAGAATTTTTCCATTAGATGTGCCATGAAGATATGCAGATGCCAATTATTTTACACAGGAAAAAATTTAAAAGCTGTCAAAAACTTTAAGTAAAAAAAAAAAAAAAAAGTCTATAGAACATAAAACATAATTAAAATCCAAACTGGTCAGGACAACCTTTGCCAGGTTGGATTAGTTGTTTACAAACCATTCATGTTATAAAAAGAAGCCCAATTCACTAAAACATAATCTAACCTGTAATTACAACAATTCGGGAAAAAATAATTGAATAATTATGTGAAATGATTATTAGCCAGCCAACAGCAGCCCCTACAAACAGTATGTCCAATATTTAATTTAAGACATTTGAACCATTGATCATTGCAAGGGCCTCCTGACAGTGTACCTACATCATCACCAAGTGAACTGGCCATATTAACTAGAAACTTGGGCAACCAGAGCATTAAAGATGTGAGACTAATCACATTACTACTACTACTACTACCAGTCTACACACCAGTTTCTTACCTGAGGCAGTCAGCTTACTCAACACACTGCCTTTACCTAGACTATTCAAATATTTAACACAGTATGACCAATACCACTACATGTCTTCACTTTACCTAAGCTCCAATGAACAATTAATTTTATTTTTTAAGATTTTTTTTTGCTGGAAATATTGTCACTAAATTTATATTCTTACATGGCAGTGGTGTACAGTAACAAAATGTAACCGGGTGGAAAATGGCATTTAAGTTGTTTTGCATGTATACACCTGTAATTCCTTAAGCTGGCGATAGGGGGCAGTATTCGGGTGTGTGTATGTGTGTGTGGTGCAGATGAGGAAGTGCACATGCGCTCTTGTAAATAAACGTTTTTGACACGTGCTCAGCAAGCAGAGCGAGAGAGATGCACTCTCGGGAAAGTTGCAATGTTTAAAATGCAATTCTAAGGTAAATGTGATGTTTCTTGACAACATTCTTTAAAATACTAAAGGGAGATGTGCATTTTATAGTTTCATTTAAAATGGTTGTTTCATTTCATTTTGTGCAATGTTTATTTCCATCTTAAGTCACAACATGCGGTGTAGGCCACTAATTTAGGATGTTATCCAAAATATGCACTAAATCTTGTTAATTAGTTCATGTGATTTGAAATGTATGTAACTATTTGCACAGTGTACAACATAATGATGGGAATTGCAACTTTTGTGAACTGAGTGTGGATGGTTGTCTGGAAGCTCATCATACTGTAAGTGATATTCTTCTCCTACTTTCTAGTTGCATTTAGTGGGTAATATTTTATACTCATGTTATTTTGTCTTTTTTCGTATAGTATTCCCACTGCCGTATTTTGGGTATTAAGGGTTACTGTTCTGAAGTATATGTGCATTTTTTTGGCCCAGTAATCTTTATATTTTGTTTTATTTCTTTTTTTGGTGCAAATTGGGTTGTAGTTTTGTGTACTGACAAATTGAGATCACAGGTTATTGTGCAAATTTCCCACCGTGAACTACGAGATTTGAATGTGTAGTGTATTCTCAAAATCATTACACTGTGAGTGATGTCTGTGTTTTCATTTTTTTGATCCTTGTGCTTTTGTGTTTTTTATTCAGAACCAATGTAAATCTGTGCACATACAGTGGAAAACAAAAATGACAAAAAAAAAAGAGTTTTATTTAGAAGTCAGAAATTGAATAAACTCATAAAGTTAAACCCGTTAAATGTGGTCCTGGTGGTATACTAAAAATCCCTAGCCCACAAAAATAACAAATAAGTTACTGTACGTAAGTAGCTTTTTCACATATCTGTACTTTACTGAAGTATTTCCATTTGGAGAGACTTTTACTTTAACTTCACTACATTTAAAAAAGTTAAATATCTCAACTGCATTTTGAAAACCAGTCGTTCCTTTTGATTTATGAATGGATAAAAACTAAACTGGTCAATCACGCAGCAAGCCAGCAATCAGTGTAGAGCGTGCGCTGTGTTTTGAACTTGTTTTGATTAACGTTTTGTAGAATCTACTACACGAGTAGATGTAGTAGAGTAGACACGAGTCAGAGTCAGTTTGCAAGAAATTTTGAGAAGTCTTCTCCGGCATATCCCAAAGATTCTCAAAGGTCTGGCCAATCCATTTGTAAAAATGATGCCCCTGAAACACTCTTTCGCAAATTAAGCCCGATGAATCCTGGCATTGTCATCTTAGAATATGCCTGTGCCATCAGGGAAGAAAAAAATCCATTGGTCAGTATATTCAGGTAGTTAGCTGACCTCATTCTTTGGGCACATATTGCTGAACCTAGACCAGACCAACAGCAGCAACCCCAGATCATAGCACTGCCCCCACAGGCTTGTACGGTATGCACTACGCATGATGGGTGCATTCATTTATCTGCTTCTCTTCTTACCCTAATGCACCCATCACTCTGGAACAGAGTAAACCTGGACTCATCAGACCACATGACTTTCTTTTTTTGTTCTAGAGTCCAATCTTTATGCTCTCTAGCAAATTAAAGCCTTTTTTTCTAATTAGCCTCACTGATAAGTGGTTTTCTTAAGGCTACACAGCTGTCTAGTCCCAATCTTTAAAATTCCCTTCACACTGTGCATGTAGAAATGCTCTTACTTTCACTATTAAACAGTTCTAAATTCTAACAAAATTTGTCAGAAACCATAAAGAATGAACAACTAAACACTAAAATGCAATAAAACTTTTAAATGGTTGGTGGGTTACTATTGAAAATTACAATTCATGTCTCCTTCCTAGCCACCCCATGTTCAGGAACAGGCGAGAAGGACCACATTCCAGAACCTGAAGAATGCCTTAAGATTCAGGCCCATTTTTCCCGTATACAGATTGGATGAGGGACTGAAAATTGCAGCAGTGAGCAGACGAGGTGCAACTGGTCATTTACATCAGTGAGAATTATTATCTACAGATCAAGAAATATGCAGTAGTTGAGAATGAGGCCCGGGCGTATAAAAGCTTAGCTTTTGGAGCTGCAGGAGCATTCCTTAGGGATACCATCAGATCATCAACAACTCATGCCCATTGACAGCAAGAATACACCTATTCCCTCTTCCTCAGCAAACATTATCTACATTTGTTTATACTTGCCTTAATACCATTTCACAATACAAAAGCTTGTATTATGGTAATAATCATTCTCTGCCATTTTCCTGCCCTTGCTATGGACATTTACAAAGCCATTTTAAAAAAAAAGGCAAGCTCTGCACAATGTAGACATACAACATGATTAGAGTAAGGTAATGCTTGTAGATTGCTAATAATGATTGCTGATGTTATGGAAAGTATTAATTTACTAACAAATAGCTTTGAGTCCACTAATTATCTAAAAATTACAAGAGTGTATAGGCACACACACACACACACACACACACACACACACACACACACACACAC
>JAAIIK010000030.1:3771967-3783578 GCA_014706435.1 Silurus glanis
ACACACACACACACACACACACACACACACACACACACACACACACAGCCAGTGTCATGCGGAAACAGAGGCGGAAGCCAAAGTGAAAGCAAACAAAGTTTTATTATACTTCAAAAGGCAGAGCCAACACAAATACCTGCGTTCGCAGAGATAATCCGGTGGTGCGCTGCGGAAGCGCGGTCCACAAAGTCCCGAACCGAAAAGAGGCAGTCCGTAAATATACTCCGAATGAAGGAATCCGGGAAAAAGGAAAGCAATAATCCAAGGTGCGCCTGGAAAGAGGCGCGGTCCATACATACATACAGAGAGAGTCTCGAGTACCACCTGCATAACGTGCATAGACACACATGAACATACAATAACCGACCCGAGTGTGGGTGAATGTGGGGTTTATGTAGGTGGTGTGATGAGCGGTTTGACAAACCTCAGGTGTTCTCGATGAAGCCTGTTTGCGAGAAGCTCCATGTGGGCGGGGCACGCATGTGAGACGGAGCAGGGCATTTCCCGAAGCACCGAGGCATGACAGCCGCCGAAGGGGGTGTGGCAGGGGGATTCCTGACAGCCAGTTTGTTTCCTCTAAGTGATTTCATTTGATTAAATTTACCACATGGCTTATCTCTGAGATTTTAGAAGTACTCTAGTGAACCCTGGTTTCATGAAACTTTTAAGAGATATAGATTTGTACTTTATCAAAGCCATATATAGTAATAGTTGTGGCCCAACAACCTCTACCTAAGAAATTGTGGAACTCCTTCATGAATTAAAATTTTATGACTAAGCAATGTGTTACATCAAGAGGTTTCAAGAATAAAATGGGACAAAGTTCATCATTAAGCGTTTTAAGTCTGTAATGCTATTGTTGCTAGGGTTCCCTGGTGGTCTAGTGGTTGTGTAAATTCTAAAAGGCTCCCTTTATTTAAAATTCTTAATCCTTTCCTTTTTTTTTATGTTTTATGCATTTATAATATAAAGCTACAGTATAATGCTCCACACTGCTGCTTTTTGTCAGAACTTTGTTGTGCTTTCTGTAGATGCATTTTACTTCAAATTAAATTTTCTCCCATTAAGAGAATGCCATGCTACAGTATATTTAGCTCTCAAGCCAAGCTCTCAAGTCTTAAACTCAATTCAAGAATACACTGGTACAGTGACTGAAGTAAGTGTTAAAGTTCTGTGAACAAGATGATGGAGGAAGTCAAAGATTAACTCTATACATGGACAAATGATTAAACATTCTTATTCACTCTTAAGAATCCGAATCTGAATCAGATTTTGAGACAGAATGTAAGACTTTTTATTGTCTGTGTAAACACTGGAACAATTTGTCAAAATGAAGACAATCCACACTTTATCTGTACAGTAGAAGCAGGTTGTTTTGTTTTGTGTTTCGTTTTTCTTTTTCGAGTGATGTTACTTAATTACATTGAATGGGCCTCCATTAAATTGTATTTGCATACAAATGTTGGACGGGAGTCGTTTTAGCACGGGAATTAAGTTTGGGAAAACTTCATTAACTGAGTCAGAGTTTATCTCAGGGCAAGCAGCTTTTACAAAAGGGAAAACACAGGAATACTTTGTGTGACTAAAATAGCTAACATTTTTCTCCAAGGCCAATATATTTTTACATATCTTATGCAAATTTTGAACTGTTGTCTATTTGCAGCATGATTTTTATGACTTCAAAAAAGAAGAGCCAATGTGTATGGTATGAATTGCCTACTCTAGTGAATAAATTAAACCTTTCTTTTTTGGGCAGGAGCACTGAATCCTGAATCACCTGAGCTTTTACCTGAGGCTGAACTGTAATGTGGAAGAAGAGTAGTGGGTGCTGCTTCATCTTCTACAGACAATAAAACTTTATAGTAGAAGAATGATGGAAGAAACAGCCTAGGGTATACAAGTCCATCTGGCATATATTTTAGTCTAGAGAGGGAAGGAGGAGCACACAAGGACCAGAGGAGTGAAACTTGAAGAGCTGGAACCAGCTTTCTTGTGGTGGGGAATTGTTCATTTATAAGCTTTATTTATTCTCCAAAAGAATAATAATACAAAAATAAAGCAGAGTTTCCTACTTAATAACCCTTTAATGCAAACATACATGTGGAAGTCAGCTTTGACTTTATGAACCAAGATGTTGTAAAGTTATGAGGTTTTCTTTTGTAAAGTTATGAGGTGTGCCTGAAACACTTCACCCTGACTTGAACTGGGGCTGAGGGATTTATATAGGACCTGAAAGCCAGGTGAGAAACCTAAAACGGAGTGGACAGATATATCCCAGGACTGGGTTTAAGTTAGGGGCAGCTCCAGCAGGGATAGAGGCAGATTGTTGCAGCACACAAATAGAAGAACCGTACTTTAGAACTGTATTGGCCAGGGATTGAGAAAACATTTATTTAGGCAGGTACGCAGTTTTTAATATACTGTAATAGCTAAAAGTCAGAAAATAAGGTTCAACATTACAAACATAACAGGGTTGCTGTTATAGAAAAATAATCAATGATATGGTAGTGGGATCTGGAACTTTAAGATGTGAGCAATTGTAATTTTTTATTTGCAAAACTTGTTTTTCAAAAATTGCAATTCTTTTAATTTGTCATCAAATGTCATGTCACACAGAACGTCACTAGGTTACGTATGTAACCCTAGTTCCCTGAGGAAATGAGAGCTGTGTCGAAAAAGCTTTGGGAATGTCTCGTGTTGTTCACTTTCTGAATCACGTGTAAAATCTGGCCAATAGGCAGTTGTGATGTAATTGGTGGGCGAGGTCACGCAAACCAGGAAGCTACAAAATTGGAGCGCAATGGGAGCGACATCAGCTTCTGAAAAAGGAGAAGGTAAACGATGCAGGGAGTATGGCCGTTGACGCATCTCTTGTTTCCTCAGGGAACTAGGGTTACATACGTAACCTAGTGATGTTCCCTTTCAGGAACTTGAGCTGCGTCGAAAACGCTGGAAACGAGTGTCCAATCATGCCATACTGACCAGTCCCTGCCTAGTGTGTCTGAGCACAACCTGCATGAAGGACAGAGGACCTGTAAGTGGCTCTGATGTCGAGGTCATAGAACCTGACAATAGTCAGCGGGGTGGACCAGCCCGCAGCGTTACAAATGTCCTGGAGCGACAATCCAGCGGACCAGGCCGTAGAGGCTGCCATACGCTGGGTGGAATAAGCCTTAACTCCAAAAGGAGTGGGAAGACCAAAAGACTCATAACACAGACAAATGGCATCCACAATCCATCTACTGAGCGTCTGCTTATTAGCCGGGAAACCTTTCCTGTGAGGGCCATAGCAGACGAACAACTGCTCTGACTTCCTCCACAGACTCGTCCTGTGGAGGTATGTGTTTAGTGCTCGCACTGGATTTTGCTTTTCCTGGTTAGGGGCTAGGAAAGGAGGAGGGCAGAATGCCTGCAGAATGACAGGTCGCAAGGGAGCCGCAGGCACCTTAGGTACATACCCCGGTTTGGGGTAAATAATAGCACTGGCCATGCCAAGGGCAAACTCCAGGAGGAATGAGGCCACAGAAAGAGCTTGTAGGTCCCCGACCCTCTTAAGGGAGAAGATTGCCAGGAGAAAAGCAGTCTTAACCAACAAATACGTAAGGGCCACCTCGGCCAAGGGCTCGAAGGGGGGTTTAGATAGAGCTGCCAGCACAACGTTCAAGTCCCACATAGGCACTCTGGGTCTCAGCCTCTGGGTGCCGTGGTAACATGTAATGAGAGGGTGCTTTTCCAGCGACTGCCCCGCTGGTGGGGTACAATAAGCCGTGATAGCCGACACGTAAACCTTCAGGGTTGATGGAGCCAACCCTGCGGCAAACTGTTCCTGTAGGAACTTTAGAAGTGAACCAACCGGGCAGTTAACTGGGTCCAACTGGTGGTGCTTACACCACGTGGCGAACAGATGCCATTTAGTGGCATACAACCTCCTCGTGGAGGGAGCTCTGGAATGGAGAATGGTGTCTACTACCTCAGTAGAGAGACCAGCTGCTAGGAACTGCCCCCCCTCAGGGGCCACAGCCACAGCTTCCATAACTTTGGGCGGGGGTGAATCAGGGTTCCCCCTGCCTGTGAGAGGAGATCTCTCCTGGGAGGAATTTCCCAAGGAGATCCCTCGAGGAGGGACAGCAGGTCTGTAAACCATGGTCTGCCCGGCAACCGAGGTGCCACCAGGAGGGAGACGAGCTCCTTCCTGGCGGATTCTCCGTAGAACTCAGCGCGATAGGGGGAAAGGGCATACAGACGTAGCCTCGGCCACGTCTGCACCATGGCATCCAGAGAAGGTACCAGAGGGGACAGTGCAAAGTCTCTCAGAGTCGCAAACAGATCCACCTGGGCTCTGTAATATCTCTGCCATATCTGCTTTACCACCTCGGCGTGGAGCCTCCATTCCCCGGGCCTCGGCCCTTGCCTTGAAAGGGCGTCTGTTCTCCAGTTCAACTGGCCCCGGATGTAAACTGCTCTTAATTAGAGGAGTTTTCCCTGGGACCATAGGAGGATCTGCCGCACCAGCCTGTACAGGGGGCGAGACCGGAGACCCCCCTGCCGGTTGATGTATAAGAACACCGACATGTCAGTATGGACCAACATGTGGCGACCTCTCAGGTCTCGGTGGAAGTGTTCCAGTTGGAAGAACACGGCCATCATCTCCAGGCAGTTTCTGTGCCATGAAATATGTGACTTGTGCCTCTGATCCACAACTGGAGGGGTCTCAAATGGAAGAGGCCAAGTGGGGTCACACTGTCCGCTGCTGCCATGAGACCGAGCAGCCTCTGAAACTGCCTCACATTCAGTGACTGGCCTGCTTTTACTCTCTTGACTGCAGTGAGGATAACTTTGATCCGGGCAGGAGACAATTGTGGCCGCAACACGGTCGAGTCCCACACTATGCCAAAGAAGGTGGTTCTCTGTACGGGAGAAAGCACACTCTGCTTTGCATTTATTCTCAACCCAAATTCCTTCATGTGGGCAAGAATGCCATTCCGATGCTGGACCGAGCTAATACCAACCAATTGTCGATATAGTTTAGAATGCAAATGCCCTGAAGACATAGTGGCACTAGAGCCACGTTCGTGTACTTGGTGAAGGTGCGGGGTGAGAGTGCTTGGTCGAACGGGAGGACTCAATATTTGTAAGCTTTGCCCCCGAAAGCAAACCTCAGAAACCTCCTGTGAGAAGGAAGGATGGCTATGTGGAAATGGGCATCCCTTAGATCTATCGTGACAAACCAGTCCTTGGACTTGATCTGAGACACAATCTCCTTGAGAGTGAGCATCTTCAACCTGATTCTCTTAAGTGAGCGGTTCAAAGAGCGCAGATCTAGGATTGGCCGCATTCTGCCATCCTGCTTCGGAACAACAAATTACTGGCTGTAGTAGCCTGACACTTTGACTAAGGGAGGAACCACCTCGATGGCCCCTTTCCTTAGGAGGGTGAGCACTTCCTGTTCCAGGACCAGAGCCTGCTTGTGTCCCACCATGGTAGGACCGTACTGACCGAACTGAATTGAGTAGCCCTTCTCTATTGTGCGCAGGTCCCACCAAGATACGTCTGGCAGGCCTTCCCAAGCTGCCAGGAAATCTCTTAGGGGAACCAGCCTCTCGAGGCTGGTCTCTGACCCTCCCAAAGCAGCTGCAGTCAATCTTCTCCCTTAAGAGGGTCGGGGACCTACAAGCTCTTTCTGTGGCCTCCCAGTGGGGATGGAAGGAGCCACCTGGTGAAGGGAGACTGCGCTCTGTAGAAGAGCTAACAGTCTGGATTCCTGTGTTGTCGAGGAGATATGGACACCGTATAATGAGGTGTAAACCGCCCTCCCCATAGCAGGGCACTCTGATCGTCAGGGCCACTGCACTACTGCCCGTTTGTTTGCAGCGAGGACCACCCTCAGGTTGGCAGACCCCTTCGACTTGAGATTAAAGCTTTGCTTTTGGGCTTCACGCCACCTGGCCATGCCGGGCTGGGGCTGCGCCTGCCGAGCAGCCCCATGAGAGTGGCGGGGAAGGTACCGCTGAAACACCACTGACTGCGTTTTAGACTTCTGAAATCTGTCGACTACCGCCTCTACTGCATCGCCGAACAGGCCAGAAGTAGCTATCGGGGCATTCAATCAGAAAAACCCTGTCCCTGTCAGAATGCATATGGGGACTCCCAGGACCTAGACACCTCGGTGTGTAGGTCGGGAAAAAACGGTAGGCCCTGGGGCGGAGGCTTCCGCTTCTCGTTAGGCCAAGCTATCTCTAGCTTAGCGATGGCCCGCGTCACTACCTCCAGGAGCTCCTCAAACAGCACAGGCTGTGAGGAGTCAGAGTCCTCGGCCTCTCCATGCCTTCTGCTAGGTCAGCCTGCAAGCCCTACGACCTACGGCGCCGCTTCGCCTCAGCAAGAGCAGGGCCTGAGCCGCGAGGGAAATCACTCTCCTCGAATAGTGATCTCTGGATAGCCCATACGGCTACAGCATGGACATCGTCTCTCTCAAGAGCCGATTGAGTATGCTCCACTCTCAAACAAACAACGCAAAGCTCATGTGTTTTCCCCCATTTTTAGCCATGCTGCACAGATTCACACACAAAGCGCTTACCTGAACAACAGAAGCTGATGTGACTCCCATCGCGCTCCCATTTTGTAGCTTTCTGGTTTGTGCGACGTCGCCCGCTAATGACGTCATGACTGCCTATTGGCCAGATTTTACACGTGATTCAGAGCGTGAACAACGCGAGCCGTTTCCAAAGCGTTTTGATGCAGCTAAAGTTTCTGAAAGGAAACATTTTATTCTTTTAGAGTTGTGTAATGTCGATGAGACGTGTTAGTTCATGTAATCATTTTACATTATAGCAGGTATAAACACTCATTACCTTTTAACTGTCTTTTGTTTAGTGAGACACATTATCCTGTCATGTTATTAAAAACAATATCCTTCAGACTTTCACAAGGCAGAAAACTTACATTTTCTTATGTTAAGTATTGACACTGACAACTTCTCGCATAAGTGTTAAATAACTGTTCGAAAAAACTACAGTTTTCTGTACAGAAAACTTCAATCAACAATACATCTTTTTTTTGTAAAAAGTGTTTTTTATGCATCTGCAAATGATTTGTTACTATAAAAACATAATATATTAAAATCAGCATGTTAAAATGAATGTAGAGGTTTGATGAACAGCTGGAAGTACTGTGTGAACTGAGCTGTTATAGAAGATGAATCAAAGTTTAAACACTAAGTCTCTGCTCATAAATGCCTTTTTGGTATATAAAAATGAAATGACAAAATAACAGATCCTGGGTATATATTTATGCTTTGAATGCACAATAAAAGTGAGCAATTTTCATTAAAATATATGACAAGCTTAAAAAGGCTTTATATGAAAAATCTTTTCAATAGACCAATGGCAGGAACTCAGTTGCATATTTCTGAACTCTAGTCCTAATATGCACAATAATTATCCAAGAGTTTCCCCAATCAGTATTAGAATTGCTGCTTGGTTTATCTAGTAGACTCTGCCAGGTACAGTACAAAGTGTATTATTGTACAGAATGTGTGCAGCACCTTTTTATAGTAGCTTTTAACCCAATATTCACACGTTTTTCAAAAGCATTACATAAACAGTTTTTTCCCCCTCACTGTCTGAGGGATTATGAGACTGTCAAATATAGTGTATTGCTGCTGGCACAATGCTGCTCTGTATGTTGTTTTTTGACCCCCTACAGCAGTGCATAGCTGACACACTCCCTTATGAATAATACCCCTTTTTTCTACATCTTTATTACATAATATATGATTATAACATGTAACAAGATTTATTCCAAACCAAAAATGTAGGTGCATAAACTGTACATGTATAAAACACACATACTCACTCATCTTTCACTACAGGGCATTTATTGTACAGTATCATGTACAAAATTATAATGAGTTGTTATATTTTATAATCCAACTGACTATTTGTTATAAAGATGAACACCTATATATATCTATATATATTCTTATTTATGCAGTTACTGTATCAAATCATGTCACAGCAGCATAATGCCTAAAGACATGCAGATACAGATCAAAAACTTCAGGATATATTTTTACTTGAAGCTAGTGATGTCTATGACATTAACTATGGCAAGGTTGTTACTGAAGGTTTGAGTGTTTCAGAAACTGTTGATCTGGGATTTTCACATCAGATCAGAAAAGAATGATCAGACTGGTCAAAGCTGACAGAAAGTCTATAGCAACTCATATAAACAATCTTCCCTCTCTTTAGAATTCACACCAAATCAAACATTGAGATGGATGAGCTAAAACAGCAAAATATCAGGTACACTGAGGTCAGCCAGAATCCAGCCATTATGGACGCACAAGCCAGTGCACTCTTAGTGCCGGTCCCAAGCCCGGGTAAATGGGGAGGGTTGCGTTAGGAAGGGCATCCAGCGTAAAACGTGCCAAATCAAATATGCGGATCACAAATGAGAATTTCATACCGGATCGGTCGAGGCCCGGGTTAACAACGACCGCCACAGGTATCGTTAGCCGACAGGGTACCGGTGGAAATTGGGCTACTGTTGGCCGAAGGAGGAGACGGAGGGGAGGAAGACGTCTACAGAGACGGCAGGGAAAGGAGCAGTGTAGAAGAGTGGAGGTTCGGGTTGGTACTTTAAATGTTGGTACTATGACGGGTAAAGGGAGAGAGATAGCTGATATGATGGAGAGGAGAAAGGTAGATATGTTGTGTGTTCAGGAGACCAAGTGGAAAGGAAGTAAGGCCAGGAACATTGGAGGTGGGTTCAAACTGTTCTATCATGGTGTGGATGGAAAGAGAAATGGTGTAGGGGTGATTCTGAAGGAAGAGTACAGTAAGAGTGTAGTGGAGGTGAAGAGAGTTTCTGATAGGGTGATGTACATGAAGCTGGAAGTTGAAGGGATGATGATAAATGTCATCAGTGCCTATGCTCCACAAGTTGGCTGTGAGATGGAGGAGAAGAAAAGATTCTGGAGTGAATTAGATGAAGTGGTAGATGGTGTACCTAGGAAAGAACGATTGGTGATTGGGGCAGACTTTAATGGGCATGTTGGTGAAAGGAACAGAGGTGATGAGGAGGTGATGGGTAGGTATGGTTTTAAGGAGAGGAATGTGGAAGGGCAGATGGTGGTAGATTTTGCTAAAAGGATGGAAATGGCAGTGGTGAATATGTATTTTAAGAAGAAGGAGGATCATAGGGTGACATATAAGAGTGGAGGAAGGTGCACACAGGTGGACTATGTTCTATGCAGGAGAAAAGCCAAGGAAAAGGCATATGAGCAGCTGTATGAGAGGTTGGACACTAAGGAAGGAGAAAAGGATTTATACCGATTGGCCATGCAAAGGGACCGAGCTGGGAAGGATGTACTGCAAGTTAGAGCAATAAAGGATGGAGAGGGAAATGTGTTGACTGGTGAGGAGAGTGTGTTGAGAAGGTGGAGGGAGTATTTTGAGCAGCTGATGAATGAGGAAAATCAGAGAGAGAGAAGGTTGGATGATGTGGAGTTGGTGAAGCAGGATGTAGATAGGATTAGTAAGGAGGAAGTGAGAGCAGCAATTAAGAGGATGAAGAGTGGAAAGTTGGTTGGACCAGATGACATACCGGTAGAAGCGTGGAGATGTTTAGGAGAGATGGCAGTGGAGTTTTTAACCAGATTGTTTAACAAGATTCTGGTAGGTAGGAGGATGCCTGAGGAATGGAGAAGGAGTGTGCTGGTACCGATCTTTAAGCATAAGGGAGATGTGCAGACCTGCAGTAACTACAGGGGAATAAAGTTGATCTGTCACACCATAAAGTTATGGGAAAGAGTAGTGGAAGCCAGGCTGAGAGAAGAGGTGACCATCTGTGAGCAACAGTATGGTTTCATGCCGAGGAAGAGCACCACAGATGCCTTATTTGCTTTGAGGATGTTGATGGAGAAGTATAGAGAAGGACAGAAGGAATTGCATTGTGTATTTGTGGATTTAGAGAAAGCGTACGACAGAGTGCCAAGAGAGGAGTTGTGGTATTGTATGAGGAAGTCAGGTGTGTCAGAGAAGTATGTGATGGTGGTGCAGGACATGTATGAGGACAGTGTGACAGCAGTGAAGTGTGCAGTAGGAACGACAGACTGGTTCAGGGTGAAAGTTTGACTGCATCAAGGATCGGCCCTGAGCCCTTTCCTGTTTGCAGTGGTGATGGACAGGTTGACGGATGAGGTCAGACAGGAGTCTCCCTGGACTATGATGTTTGCGGATGATATTGTGATTTGTGGTGAGAGTAGTGAGCAGGTTGATAAGAGCCTGGAGAGGTGGAGATATGCGCTGGAGAGAAGGGGAATGAAAGTCAGTAGTAGTAAGACAGAGTACATGTGTGTGAATGAGAGGGAGGGCAGTGGAGTGGTGCGGTTGCAGGGAGAAGAGGTGGAGAAGGTGGAGCAGTTCAGGTACCTGGGGTCAACAGTGCAAAGTAATGGAGAATGTGTTAGAGAAGTAAAGAAAAGAGTGCAGGTAGGGTGGAGTGGGTGGAGAAGAGTGACAGGAGTGATTTGTGATAGTCGGGTATCTGCAAGAATGAAAGTAAAAGTTTATAGGATTGTGGTGAGACCTGCGATATTGTATGGATTAGAGACAGTGGCATTGAATAAAAGACAGGAGGTTTAGCTGGAGGTAGCAGAGCTGAAGATGTTAAGGTTTTCGTTGGGAGTGACGAGGATGGACAAGATTAGAAATGAGTTTATTAGAGGGACAGCGCATGTTGAACGTTTTGGTGACAAGGTGAGGGAGGCGAGATTGAGATGGTTTGGACATGTGCAGTGGAGGGACATGAATTATATTGGTAGAAAAATGCTGAGGATGGAGCAACCAGGTAGGAGGAAAAGAGGAAGGCCAAGGAGGAGGTTCATGGATGTGGTGAGGGAAGACATGCAGGTAGTTGGTGTGAAAGAGGCAGATGTAGAGGACAAGGTGGTATGGAGACGGATTATCCGCTGTGGCGACCCCTAATGGGAGCAGCTGAAAGAAGAAGAAGAAGAAGAAGACTGAGGTCAGCCAGAACAAGAGAGTCTATTATAGGCACAGTCTTACTCAAAGTGGACAGATGACTTGAAAAAAATTAATTTTATTTCAAGTCTATAGTTGCCTATTTTCCTCTCTTGTGACCGCTCATCTCACTAGATGGTTTTCTGTGTTTTTCCACACTATTTTACATTTTGTTGAATGTCAAAATCCGAGGAAATTAATAGTTTATGAAATAGATTTCTGTCGATCTGCCGATTTCACATGCAGAGATGCTTTTCTGGTCACCACAGTTGCAAGTAGTGGTTTTGTGAGTTACCGTAAACTACTTGTCAGCTTCAGTTCTTTCTTTTCTGACCTCAGATCATCATCAATGTGTTTCTGCCTTTGGAACTTCTGCTCATTGCATGCTCACCATTCTGAGTAAGTCAATAGACCTTTTGTAAAAATCCTTATATTAGATTAGATTAGATTCAACTTTATTGTCATTACACATGTACAAGTACAAGGCAACGAAATGCAGTTTGGGTCTAACCAGAGTGCAATAACAGCAAGTGCAGGATATACAGTTTTTACATGATTTACATAGATAAATAGAATGATAATATAGA
>JAAIIK010000030.1:3783978-3838587 GCA_014706435.1 Silurus glanis
GAGCTCGACGCAGACAGCGTTTCTTTTGAATGTTCTCCATGGCTGGGAGTGAAGTCCCTGTGATGCGCTGGGCAGTTTTCACCACCCGCTGCAGTGCCTTACGCTCTGCAACAGAGCAGCTCCCATACCAGACTGTGACACAGCTGGTCAGGATGCTTTCTACTGCGCAGCGGTAGAAGTTCACCAGGATATCCGAGGAGAGCTGATTTTTCTTGAGTGTCCTCAGGAAAAAGAGGCGCTGGTGAGCCTTCTTGACTAGGCTGGAGGTGTTGATAGCCCAGGACAGGTCTGCCGAGATGTGGATCCCCAGGAACTTGAAACTGGAGACGCGCTCAACAGCCATCCCATTGATGTGGGTGGTGTCATGTGTGCCTCTTGTCTCCTTCCTGAAGTCCACAATAAGCTCCTTTGTCTTGGAGGTGTTAAGGAGCAGGTTATTGTTACTGCACCATGTAGCTAGGTGCTGGATCTCCTCCCTGTAGGCAGTCTCATCATTGTTGGTGATGAGACCGATCACGGTAGTGTCATCTGCAAACTTGATGATGGAGTTAGATCCATTCACAGGCCTGCAGTCGGAGGTGAAGAGGGAGTAGAGGAAGGGGCTCAGCACACAGCCCTGTGGTACACCAGTGTTGAGTGTGATGGTGTTGGAGCAGATGGAGCCAGATCGAACCTGCTGGGGTCTGTTGGTCAGAAAGTCCATGACCCAGTTGCAGGTGGAGGTGTTAATGCCCAGATCTACAAGTTTGGCTATTAACTTGGATGGAATGATGGTATTGAATGCTGAGCTGAAGTCAACAAACAGCATACGTGCATAAGTGTTTTTATTGTCCAAGTGTGTGAGCACAGAGTGCAGTGCCATGGAAACTGCATCTTCTGTGCTCCTATTGCTTCGGTAGGCAAACTGGTGAGGGTCTAATATGGATGGCAGAGAGTCCTTCAGGTGAGCCAGGACCAGCCGCTCAAAGCACTTCATGACAATGGGTGTCAGTGCTACAGGGCGGTAGTCGTTCAGGCACGTTGGGCTGGAGTGTTTCGGCACTGGCACAATGGAGGTGCGTTTAAAGCAAGTTGGAACAGCTGCTTGGGCAAGAGACAGGTTGAAGATGTCGGTGAAGACCCCAGCGAGCTGCACAGCACATGCCCTGAGTACGCGTCCAGGGATGTTGTCTGGTCCAGCGGCTTTGTGTGCGCTGATCCGGCTCAGTGCACTGCAGACATCTGTGGAGGAGAGTGTGAATGGAGAGTGATCACCCGAGTGTTTGAGCTTTGTGGCAGTTTCTCTGTTGTCTCTCTCAAAGCGAGCATAAAAGTCATTAAGCTCATTCAAGAAGAGAACATCAGTGGCAGCGGGGGTGGAGTGGGAGGATTTGTAATCACTGATGGCCTGGATGCCTTGCCACATGCGTCGAGGTTCAGAGTTGTGAAAATGTTCCTCTATCTTTTGTTTGTAGCATTGCTTGGCCTCTTTGATGCCCCTCTTCAGGTTAGCTCTGGATGTGCTATAGGCTTGAGCGTCGCCTGACCTGAAGGCAGTAGTGCGTGCCTTCAGCAGGAGGCGCACCTCCTTGTTCATCCATGGCTTCTGATTTGGGTATGTGATGATCTGTTTCTGAGTAGTAACACTGTCTACGGTTGAACTGATGTAATCCAGTACAGAGGAGGTGTAGCAGTTGATGTCTGTGTGAGAGTCACTGGTGGCCTGAGAAGCAAATGTACTCCAGTCTGTGTGTGAAAACCTTTCCTGAAGTGTGAAATCTGCCTCTGCGGGCCACACCTTGATGGTTCTCACTGATGGCTTTACCCGGTTGATGAGGGGTGCATATTTGGGGGTGAGAAACAGAGAAAGGTGATCTGACTGTCCCAGGTGGGGGAGAGGGGTCGCAACGTATGCTCCAGCCATGTTTGTGTATACATGGTCTAAAGTTTTGTTCCCTCTGGTGTGACATGAAACATCCTGATGAAATTTTGGAAGCACTGCCTTTAAGTTCGAGTGATTAAAATCTCCCGCAACAATAAACGCAGCTTCCGGGTGAACAGTCTGTTGTTTACTGATGGCCGCATAAAGTTCTTTCATAGCGAGCTTAGCATCAGCATCGGGGGGAATGTAAGCAGCAGTAATAATGGTGGAAGAGAACTCCCGCGGTAGATAAAAGGGTCTACATTTAACCATGAGAAACTCCAGGTTAGCTGAACAATGACTCTCGACAATAACAGAGTTCGTGCACCAAGCTTTGTTAACATAAATGCACAATCCACCGCCTCTGGTCTTACCGGAGCCATCTAATGTCCTATCCGCCCGGAGTGTGTGTCGTCCCGCTAGCTCAGTAGCGTTGTCCGGAATGCCGCTGTGTAGCCATGTTTCCGTGAAGATCATGACATTACAGTTCCGAAGTTTCATGCTGTGTGTAATGCTGAGTCGAATCTCCTCCATTTTGTTCACCAGTGACCGAACATTGGCGAGGAAGATGCTGGGTAAAGAGAGCCGGTGTGGTGTTAGCTTTAGCTTAGCTTTCACTCCACCACGCTTCCCCCGCCTTTGTTTACGATCTCGACGCCGCCTGCGAGCACTTCCGCCCGGCCGAGTAGAGTGAGCTGCCTCGGGTGCTCTGATGATCTCAGGAAGGAGATGAAGGTTGTCGATAAAACTGTCGGGAAGTCGTAAACCAATATCCAAAAGCTCACATCGGGTGTACGATGTATATGCACAGCTGTTCTGCACGAACAGACCCGATATGAGCAACAGAAATACCGCAAAATTGCAGATTCTGGAGAGACCCTGAGCCTCGCGATGTGCTCGCGCCGCCATCTTGGGTCATATTGGGTTATATGAATTCATCCTTCAAATGTTTAAAAAAATCTATTGTATCTGTATCTGTAATCTGTAAAATGTTTTTTGCATTGCTCTGCTGCCACAGAATTGGCTGACTGGATAATGGCACAAATAAGCAGATGTAAAGGAGATCATATTAAAGTCACTATAATATATTAATGCCATTAGCAGGATTCGTTATGATCTATGGTACTTAATATAATATTTGTGTCCGTGTTGATGTTTACAGCATCAACATTTTGTTTATGAGGAAAGTGTTGGCTACGTGTTTCGGGCATTGGTCTATTGAATTAGCCCTATTGGATTTGAGTTAACTTAGAGTTCTAAGTTAAAAGTGTCATATCTAATTACAGTTTGTGAAGCAAGGAATCTTAAAAAACTAATCATAAAAGGCACACATTTTGTTTACTTGTGCAATAATAATGACTAGGCTGCAGAATGTTAGCATTCAGATACAGTGGTTTAGGCCTAAATCTTTACTATATGAATCAGAATGTCAGAGCAATTATGCAGCGTGTTTAGTCTCCTCTGATCAGCATTCTGGCATCACAGTGGTGCCATTTTACACTTTGGAGAAAGAGACGGGCACAGAGGAATACACAGAAAAAGAGTAATCTGCTATTTGTCCAATTCCACTCACTGGTTAAACACAGATAAAGTAGGACCAGCAACAAAAAACAATGGCACACAATTCATAATTTTCTCTTTCAGTACAATTGTTTATGGTTGCCTGCTTCACTCCCCCACAGGGTATTTCAGTGCTTCAGTGAAAGCTAAAGTGAAAATGATGAGTTGTTTCACTGGGGATTTTGGGTTGGGAATTAATGCAACTGGAGTTTGTACAAAGCTTGGCTTGGCTTGGGTATTTGTTTAAAGTGCATGGGTGGCTGCATTGCAAATAATTTGTCATTAAACGGATGTCCATTTAAAAAGCCAGCCTCTCAGGATATGGATTTAATGTCTGTTTAAACCATTTGTTGGGCATGGCAGAAGAGGGCCAGTCTGATGATATTACAGTATGAGGGCATACAATGAGATTTATTTTTTGGTTCATTAGCTGTGAATATGAAATGTTGCACCATCTATAAGTTCAATTGATTTATGGCAGCCAGAGGTTTCTAATAGTACAATATTGCTTGTTAGTTTATTAAACAAATATATAATGATGAATGATATAATGATATCCCTGATATATGAGGCATGAGAAAAAGGAATAACCACATAGTATAATACTAATGGTTATTATACCAATTGGACAAGTGGTGTGGATGTTAAAGTACTGCCTCACAGCTCTAGCAATTACAGTTCTATTCTAAGCTGTCTTTGAGTTCCTGAGCATCTTCTTCCCATGTCCCTATAGGTTATTACCCTTCCTCGACAGATCCATCATTTGGTCCTCACCAATTGCAAGTTTGTTGTTGTATTCTATTGTTATGCTGATGACATTTATGTAAAATTCCACATCTGATTTTAAGGAGATATGAATTTTATATTAATCAATGTCTAAAGATGTAATTACATTTGCAAATCCATTTGCTAATTTTATGATATACAGTATACATTTTATTTTGAGTTGTCAAAGTCTAAGATACTTGCTATAAATTAAATTTATTGTTTTAGTTGATGTGTTTATAAGTAAATTCTCTATAATCATTTTCTAAGTTAGCTTTTAGTAATGATTATTTAAACAATACTTCTAAATTAATAGCAGCTGAAGCTGTAAAAGATGTTAATAACTTTGCAGTTGTTAAACATTTCCCATCTGACAAATGTACTTGTTAATAATTGATATGAAAGCCAGATGAAAGCTGTTCCTATTACAACACACACATTTTCAGGTTAAGGTGGCAAAGATGGTGTCCTGTTCTAACTCAGTTAACTGTGCAACACAAAGGTTTTAAAATTTTTTAATATATACAAGGTTATTCAAAAAGAATGAACCGATTTCATTACGCAAAATTTTATTAAGGAGAAGTAATACAAAACTCCAGCCAAGTCACAAGTATTATATGCAAAATCAACTTAGATAACTCCTCTTTCAAATGATCACTGACTCATTCCATGACAGTACTTGAGAACTGAAGCAATGCGTCATGATATCGGTTCATTCTTTTTGAATAACCCTGTATATATATTTTTTTTATCAGAGCGGAAGGAAGTGGTATAAGGCCTGCATGCAAACTATGCATGGGATTACTATGCAAACACAGTGATATGGTAAGGGCCTGTTGAAACAGAATTTTTGTGCTTTTGTTTATTTTATCAAGAGATAAAAAAGTGACAAAGGTTTATTGAACCTTAATGGGACTCAGAAATTGGAGATTTGCTACAGTAAGTATCTGACAGCCGTACGGCCCTTGGTTTAAAACAACAGTCATAAATAGAGTATACTGTATGGTGTGTTGAGATTTTGGTTAATGGTGCTAATAGAGTAATTCTATGGAATAAAATGTAAAAAACTTGGGAAAGACAAAAGTGTTTATTGCTTGACAATATGTTGGTGTTAAGCAAAGGAATTTCCAAACACAAAAGTTGAGATTATACATTTACTAATTCCTTGAATGCTGAGGTTTAAGCAGCTATTATCTGATGAGTAAGTTGAATATCTTTACCAGATATCCACTTATGTTCCAGTGTCCATTCATCTCTTAAACAAATTGAACAATACATGTTTAAGATTTTCAAACTGTTTTACTGTTGCTCTATTTTTTATGAAATAAATGGCTGGTAAGTAATGTTGCATTAGTAGTATCACCATTAATAACAACTGTAATATAAAAAATAAAAAAAAAGACCAAATCAAGGGGCTATACAAATTTATTTATGCTATAGGGTAATAGTGAGTGAATTATAAACCCAGTAAAAGGAAAATAATAGCCAACAACAATCTGTGTACACATAAGAGCTTGTTTTAAGTTGTGATATAGCATATGTGTTCTTCAAGATCAACACAGAAATTTCCAGCCCATCTACATATACCTCAAAATGCACACAAATGCTTCAAAGCAGCCTAAATTTTTTGTGCTGGAAAAGCGAGACACATATTCCCCCCAAACACACACTTTTCTGGACATTATCCACTTTTTAATCCCCATTTCCTTCTCCCTGTCTTTAAAATTCTGTATACTTTGCAGTAGAAATGTACATCATAGACACAGTATCTGTCCATTATTAGACTAAATTTTGATTACTATTTTATATCACTATTTTTTAGATTGTGCCAAACCCATCCTTATGGAAGAGTACTACTCTATGCATTTAACAGTGTTTATAGCAGCTGGTAGCTGTTTAGACCCAGTCTTTTTTTTTAGTAGCAGCAGCATTTCAGTCATGATCCAAAACAACTGTCACCTTCACAGCAAAGCAAAAAAAAAAAAAGTTGCTTGTTAAAATAGCGAAAGATCTTGTGATCTTGGCAGCATCTCGTGCCAGACTGGCAATATGAATTCTGTCTGTCATTGTTTTAGACTTTGACAAAGTGAGCCTGTCTGGTAGAATGCCACAAATTTGTTCCCTCAGTAAACAGACCATATGCAGGCTGCTGTTTTTCTGCAAATCAGCAATTCTGCTCAGAAAATAAAAGCCAGATATATGCTGGGTAGATTAATAATGATGTTCAGCAGATACAGTAAAATGATGAAATGTCCTTGTGACAGCATAGTTTATTTTCTGATTTTTTTAAAAAAAAAAAACATACAATTTGAATATTAGAGGATTCACAATATTTACAGTATGTTGCCAGCTAAATTTATATCTCTTACATTACAGTTTAAAGCCTATTTTTTGCTGTATTTTGATTTAGGCATATATTTAAGTTAATAAAACTGATAAACTTGCATAGTTAGTTAAGAGACTGTTTTTTCTTGTAAATAAATTTAAATTCATTCAAATTTAAATTTCTAATTAAAATTACAATTAAAATACACTGTTATAGGCAAACTTTTGTGGAAACCTGCCCATAAAATTCATATGTGCTTATTTAACATCCCAATTCACATTTAGTTTCCATTTGCTGTTATAATTACCTCCACTATTTTGGGAAGAGGTCCCACCAGATTTTAGAGTGTGATTGTTTTTATTTGTGCTAATTCAGCAAACAGGGTTCAGGTACTGATCAGGGGAGGCCTGGAATGCAGTCAGCTCTCCAATTTATGATAAAGGTATTCAATATTTTGTGTTCAAGCTTTTATCAGCACCTTTAAGATATTCCATTCCAACCTATGTGATCCATATGCTCATTGACTTACATTGTGCACAAAGACATGTTCAAGTATGCTACCGCATAAAAAAAATCCTATACAATTATGTGCACTCAAAAATAAAAAAAATAAAAAATAAAAAAGGGAAAACCCACATATGGCTAAAATGGACAGGTGTCTTAGCTTTTTTTTGTCCATATAGTTAATATCCAAAATGTTTCATAATAACCCTGTTTAGGTATTTCCATAGCCATTGATTGTTCCTTGCACTGGATGTTTTTAATATATATAATCAATATTTTAAATGTCAGAAATGCATCAGGTGCAACAAGAGATGGGCTGTAGCATATCCAAAGACAGAAAATTGTAAGGTTTACAATGTGTTAAATGACCCTTTAAAATTTAAACGCTAATACCTTACAGTCAGAAATAAAGGGGTCCTGCACACTTCTTCAGAATTGGGTTACAACATTAAGAAGCCAAAAGAAGGAGAGAGCAGGACATCAAGCAGTGTTAAAGGACCACTTCCTCTCACTTTACTGCAACTAGTAGTGGGAAAACAGAAAGTGGTCTATGCGTGAACTGAACTGTACTTGACCCTCAGGCTTACTGTTGCGGTCCCTCATCTGGATTATTATCCATCACTATCTCCACTCACAAAATTCAGAGCCCCTTGAAACAATGAGGCCAGATCCCAGGATCCTCTAGCATTTGTGCAGCAGTGAAGAATGATAGAGCATGCAGTCATTCCACAAAGTCATTAATTTGCAGTGCAATGCAGTGAAGGTGTTAGAGTACAGAGAATGATATGCAACAGAAAGCCACTGCTATACGATTCTCAGTCTCAACACAATCCACATTTTCCTATTTTATTCACCTGAAACTTGTCTCATCTCTAAGTTCTACATTTTACTTGTACAAATCACTCTCTCTTCTTCTCAGCACTCTGCATTCTGTGTACAGGTCATCTCTCTTTCTATCCATTAGAAAATTATATTTGTCCTCCAGTTTGGAGAAACCACAAGATGCAAGACATCTGCCCAAGTCCTGTCAACTAAATATTATAAATTGCAATAGAGCAGTAAAAAAGACTCATCGCCTCAGCATGGCCGTTGTCAAGTCCAGGACCTCCTGGTGACAGCAGCTCTGATTCAATGGTTCAACTAGACAATTTGTCAGTATTGCCATTTGTAACAAGGTGCCACTCATCCTCAGAGGCAGTCAGACTGAATGAAAAGGCTAATGATGTCTATGGGACTCTGCGGAGCAATCAAAGAGGGCACGTTGAAGGCCCAGGTAGGAATCACAGCCGCCTTTCTTGCAGAAGCCACTGCAAATGGGGTCAAGCAGAGCCTCTCTCACTCACTCATGCAACTTTCCTTTCCCTCCATTTCCATACCATCAGCAATGATAATGAAGCATTGGTCAGTCTGAACACGCCACCCAATATCTTAGCCATTGTAGTTCCACTTTAAACCCTGCCTGCCTGGTCACCTTGTGATTTGTGCCTCATGCATTTTTAATGTGATGGCCTAAGCAACTTAACCCTTGCTTTACATAGCTGCATGTGTGTAAGATTAAAATTCTGAAATGACTATCCAATGTAGTTGCCTGAGGAATACATTTATTTCTTCATTTTCCTAGTTCCCAGCTATCATCCTGAATTTGGAAAAAAAAAAAATTAGATTTTGTTTTGTGTTTTATCAGAGGATTGGAATCAATCTAATCAGCATTGTAAAGGAAGAGCTAGTTATCCTGGATAAAGGCGAAACCCAAGGGGACTGGGACAGCAATAGAACTAGATGACAGTTAAGCTGGTTTTAATTTTTTGTTTGCTTTGGGTGATGCTGTACAAGAGGGATGATGTGGACACTGATGACAAAAAAAAAATCAAAGGAAGATAAAGATCTAAGACTTTCATGGGAGTGAATGGAATTCTTAGACTTTCATCATTGGTACCTGTGTGGTCTTCGATTTCCTGAATTGCATTTTATGTTAGAGGAAATAGTATAATAAGTATAAGTGTACTCTTGAAATCAAAGAATGTTGTACCTCTCGACTGCTGCTACTGCTGTTTTTGCACTGTATTGTGTATGTTTATATATACTCTTTTTCATAGTCTTTTATAGTTCTCTTTGCACAGTACTGTATATTCAGAGTATACAGTAGGTTTACTGATCCACGTTATTTTGTGTTATGTGCATTTTGTCCCACACTTTCTTGTGTTGTCTATCTGCACTGTTTTTTTTGTCTGCACTGTTTGGACTAGGTTGCACTCGATGCACTTTTATTTAGCTGGATGTTGTGTGGACACTGTGTACTGCTGTGTATGGTAGAAATGACACTAAAAGCCTCTAGACTTGACTTGACTTGAACAAGCTAAAAATTGTGCAAAAAAAACAATTAGCTAAAAATGAACAATTAGATCATGTAAGTCAGTTATAAATATTGAAAAGAATCAAACATTCATTACTCCTTTGAGAATTTCTTGGAATATAATAAGTAAAAAATAGATCATTGGCTGTCACAGAGTGGACAAGAGACAAAGAGTATACATGGCAAAATTTAAAGTTGTATTGTAACTGAAATGTCATTAAGAGCTGACATTCATTTTTATTTTTATTTCATTCAATCATTCATTAATTAATTCATTCATTATATAATTTGTATTACTATGATTAGAAAATGTAATTAAAAATAGGATCCTTGTGAGCTGTATCTAACCTGCAAATTATTTTGTATTTGTGTAAGTGGTGTGTGCATTTTTTCTGTTTCAGTGCTGCTACAGTATGTTATTTCAAACAGTCTGAGCATGCTGATGCCAGATTTTGTACAATTATAACATCTGTTACAAATGTACCACAGGTCAGCCATGTTTTTATGCTTTCTAGCAAGCACAAGCAGCATGCACATCTCAGCAACTGCATAGAAATGTGTACACAACTGCATAGAATTATGTTTTTTAAGCAAAAATTATATTTGAAAAATGGTAGCAGTTTTACAAATACCTCCAGGGGCATGAGTAAAAGATTCTTAGTATTTTAAACAGATGGAAAAAAAAGTGATTGAATATGGTTGTAATGAAGTCACAGGCATATATGTGACAAACATATGTATGTCAGTTGTTTTAAAATTTTCCTATTCAAAAAATCCAATCAGTCTTTCTTTTAGTTAGGGAAGTGGGGAAAGTATTTGGGTCAAAACTAGAAACAGGTAGAAAAGTAGAAGGGAAAATCACTTATATACAGTAGTGCTCTTGTACACAAAGGTACAATCATGAGAATGATTATTATTGTTGATGCATTAACACAAATCTAATTTGCTTTAATGTTTTTTTACCAACCTGATTCAGCTCATCAATATGCTGATCACAAGCTAATAAGTAACACCAGAATTAATAGAGCAGGGAGAAGATTTCAACACTTGTTTAATTCTTGCTCATTTCCTGACCAATGATTTGTTGTAAAGACCTTGTAAAGTTTAGAAGAGTATATAACAATAAATTGAGAAGAAGAAATGGGTAGAAGTGGAAGATAAAAAAAGAGGATTAAATGAGGAATTTTTTTTTGGATTTTCCTACATCAATCACAATGCATGATCTCAGTTTCCAACTTTTCATCTTTGCCCGGTAGCATTTTTTTTTGGTGCTTTATACTCATGCTCATCCACACTCTGGCTAAATAAATCCTTCCATTTTGAGTAGCGAATAATTAGACTCTACAGCACATTGTTTTTTTGCATGCAGTCTACAGGGCATGTGACAATCTGAGTGCATGACTGTGCTCTGGAGGGCAAACAGCAGCAATCACTGCAGGTAGGGCACAGAAAAGGACACTATTGAAGTTCCCCTTTATCAAAATACTTTGAATGTATCTCTCTCTCTCTCTCTCTCTCTCTCTCTCTCTCTCTCTCTCTCTTTTACCTCTCTCATTCTCTTATTGTGTTTCCCTCACTCTGACATAATTTGCATCTTACAGTGACTTACTGAGCAGAATATCTTAACCCTTACTTTATTAGCTTCACATCAGAACCTGATACAAATGAAAAGCTTAGCTGAAATTCCTCTGCTGTAGTCAGCATGTAAAGCCAGGGGGGAAAAAAGGGGGAAAAAAGATACAAAATGACTATGAAATTGCTCTGCTTTCAATTGTTTATTGTTTACTGGTTATCCCACAAAAAAGCAAATAATATACTATAAATGGTTAGTAAAGGTTTCATAGAAGGGAGAATTATTGTATTAGTAGAGAATCATAACATTACATCTCTGTGTGTGTGTGTGTGTGTGTGTGTGTGTGTGTGTGTGTGTGTGTGTGTGTAGGGTAGTCTGGAGTGAGTGTGAAAATCTCTTGCCCAGGCACAGTTTCATGCTCCCACACTGAAATGGTTCCTGGTTCACAAGAGTGTGTTGTCTCCTCCCACCAGCTTAAAAGCTGTGCCTGTGGATCCAACAGAACTATCCGGCTCCAGATCTTGAGCCTTTAATTATGGACTAATATTTTTATGTACTTCTGCATGAAAGATTATGCAGTGCATCGTGTAAGGGTTGTCAGATCTCTGCATGAGGTCAGACCCCAACCGAGGTGGGAAGTAACGAAGTACAAATACTTTGTTACTGTACTTAAGTAGATTTTTCTGGTATCAGTACTTTTACTTCACTATTTATTTTTCGGACAACTTTTAACTTTCACTCATTACATTTTTACACAAATATATTTACTCAATACTTATTACATTTTCAAACTCATTGAGTGCTGTTTCCAGCCTATCAACCTATCATTGCGTGGCTTTTTCACCATATCACTGGTGTATTTTTCCTAGCTATCAGACGTAGACTTAGGCAAGCGGAGCTAACAATGAGCAAGGCAACAAGAAGAATGGTTAATGTGAATTTGGAGATAGTCACCGATGTGAAAATAAATAAAAACAAAGACATTCCTCAACACCCATGGCCATATATAAGGGAGATGTTCGAAATTATCGGTGTAAAAAAGTGCTGACTTTCAAGAATTCACAGTCAAATTTAAGAAAGCACATACAGGTAATCTAACATTTTATTGTTATATTTTTCTTGTCATGAGACATTTTAATGCTTACGGGTTTTTTTTCCTGCAATTTTGTTTGTCTTTTATATAAGCAGTGTTGGGCAACGTTACTTTTAAAAGTAATGCATTACAATATTGAGTTACTCCCCAAAAAAGTAACTAATTACGTTACTTAGTTACTTTTTATGGAAAGTAATGCGTTATATTTCTTTTGTGTTACTTTTGCGTTACTTGTATCTCTTTCACGCCTTACAGGTGTAACAGGTGTAATATAGATAATTGCCATTAAGAAATAAGTTATATTAGGGCAAAAGACATGTCTTAAACATTTAAAATGTTTAATAACTTCTTAGAGAACAATAAGATGATCGACTAACTTTTGACCACAAGGCTGAACACTTTCCAGTCGCACTTCTGTACGCTGCTTTTCAATCTGCCTTCGCCGTCAGGAATGTAACGTGCAATTCCGTAAATATGACCTCGTCCTCGTCTACATCATTCTCTGCTTCATCATCAGCTTGAAACATTCTGAACGCTTTTACAAAGTTCGCGCTATTATCAGTGACCGTGGCAGTTTATCTTCCCACAAAGAGCAAATGAGCTGTGAATTTGCTCTCTCTCTCCGCTGCGATGGCATCGTACATGTGTCTCCCACGGAAAACTTTTATTCTGAGCAGTCTATAGATAGTATAGATATAGATAGTGGTGGAAAGTCGGCAAAAGTTTTCTATATTTCTGTCTCCATTTCCATATATGCAACATTGCATAATGTTACATATATTCAACATTATACACACACACACACACACACACACACACACACACACACACACACACACACACACACGCACACATCTGTAGTGCTGTGCTTTGCATGCAGATGTTTTTTTTTTTTTTTTGAAGTGGTATTTTTTGCAGTTGACAAGAGCTTTTCACCAACACATAATCTACACTTAACCATTATTCCTTTCTCCTTTTCCTCGACTATTTCAAAATAATAAGAATACTTCCATCACAGTAATGTAATGCCCTGGTTTGCCATCTCCGCTTCTGACCAGCTTCTGTTCCCGCTGCTCGCACGTATGAGTGTGCGATTCTACGTGACTACGTTCATTTTAATTCAGTATTTATTTTTTTATGCAAAATAATTTAACTGAAAAGTAACTCGCATTACTTTTTTAAAAAAGTAATCTCAGTCCTATATTTGTAGAACAGACCGAAAATAAAGATCTCAGGTTTGGGGAAAATTCTGTCCTACTAATGTGAGAGTTCACTATGTTTATGCCTGGCAAATAAATGTAAAATCTTTGATTAACTGTTTCCTGAAATCATTTATATCTAGTAGATTATGTAGTCTGGTGTTACCGCAAATCCATTACCAGGATAGTACAAACTGAAGGCTCATGAATGGATGGAACATAAAACACAACGTCTGGGACCTTCTGATTTCTGACCATTACTGACTTAGCAAGTTATAACAAAGTGGCTAAATCAACTATTCTTTATGCATGAGCAGTATTGAGCAGCATACTTAATGAATGTTAGTTTACGGTTATATCCTTGACTAGTGAGGAGAGAGTGTTGAGAAAGTGGAGGGAGTATTTTGAGCAGCTAAAGAACGAGGAAAATGAGAGAGAGAGAAGGTTGGATGATGTGGAGTTGGTGACGCAGGAAAGAGCACCACAGATGCATTATTTGCTTTGAGAATGTTGATGGAGAAGTATAGAGAAGGACAAAAGGAATTGCATTGTGTATTTTTGTATTTAGAAAAAGCGTACGACAGGGTGCGAAGAGAGGAGTTGTGGTATTGTATGAGGAAGTCTGGTGTGTCAGAGCAGTATGTAAGGGTGGTGCAGGACATGTATGAGGACAGTGTGACAGCAGTGAAGTGTGCAGTAGGAACAACAGACTGGTACAAGGTGAAGGTTGGACTGCATCAAGGATCGGCCCTGAGCCCTTTCCAGTTTGCAGTGGTGATGGACAGGTTGACGGACGAGGTCAGACAGGAGTTTCCATGGACTATGATGTTTGCGGATGATATTGTGATTTGTGGTGAGAGTAGTGAGCAGGTTGAGAAGAGCCTGGAGAGGTGGAGGTATGCACTGGAGAGAAGGGGAATGAAAGTCAGTAGGAGTAAGACAGAGTACAATGAGAGGGAGGGCAGTGGAGTGGTGCGGTTACAGGGAGAAGAGGTGGAGAAGGTGGAGGAGTTCAGGTACCTGGGGTCAACAGTGCAAAGTAATGGAGAGTGTGTTAGGGAAGTAAAGAAAAGAGTGCAGGCAGGGTGGAGTGGGTGGAGAAGAGTGACAGGAGTGATTTGTGATAGAAGGGTATCTGCAAGAATGAAAGGAAAAGTTTATAGTACTGTGGTGACCTGCGATGTTGTATGGATTAGAGACAGTGGCATTGAGTAAAAGGCAGGAGGAGGAGCTGGAGGTAGCAGAGCTGAAGATGTTAAGGTTTTCGTTGGGAGTGACGAGGATGGACAAGATTAGAAATGAGTTTATTAGAGGGACAGTGCACAGTGGTAGGAGATGCAACTTGAAAGAGACTGGAGGCGGTAAGGTGATGTCAGGTAGTGTAGCTAGACAACATTAAATGTTGGTCTGGAGGATGGCTTTGGAGGTGAAGAAGAAGAGTGAGGACTAAAACTAGAATAAAATGTTGGAACTGAAGAAGGAAGACTGTTGTGTGAGATTCAGGGAAGAGGACAGACATGGCCTATGTGGTGGTGTTAAGGGAAACTAAGCTAGTAAGGTACTTACTCTGGAAGTACCTTCTGCAAAGAGAAAGGGAGACAAAGAGACATGGTGGTGGAATGAGGAAGTACAGGAAAGCATAAGCAGAAAGAGAGGTTGGCAAAACATAATTGGACACAGAGACAAAAAAAGTAGGCAGAAGTACAAGTAGATGTGACAACAGGTGAAGAGGGATTTGGCAAAAGCAAAGAAAAAAGACATATGATGAGCTGTATAAGAAGTTGGACACTAAAGAAGGAGTAAAGCTTTGGCTAATGGAATGGACTGAGTGGGGAATGATGCGTTGCAAGTTAGGGCAATAATGGATAGGTGTGGAAAGGTGTTGAGAAGATAAAGAGAGTATTTTGAGCAGCTGAGTAATGCAATAAATAAAAGAGAGAGGGAAGATGTGTAGATAGTGAAGCAGGAAGTGCATATTATTAGTAAGGAAGAAGTGAGAGCAGCTATTATGAGGATAAAGAGTATAAAGTCAGTTGGCCCAGATGACATACCAGATGAAGCATGGAGATGTTTAGGAGAGATGGCAGTGGAGTTTTTAACTAGATTGTTTTAAAAGATTTTGGATGGTGAGAGGATGCCTGAGGAATTTAAAAGGTGTGTGCCGGTACCAATTTTTTAAAATAAGGAAAACGTGCAGACCTGCAGGTAACTACAGAGGAATAAATTTGATCAGCCACACCATGAAGTTATGGGAAACAGTAGTGGAAACCAGGCTGAGAGAAGAGTGACCATCTGTGAGCAACAGTATGATTTTAGCCACACCTTCTGCTGTGGCTGTTCCAAAGCTGGGAAACAATTTGCCTTTTAATAAAATCAGCAACAAATCTGGCTACTTTTAAACCTGTTAAAAACTCACTTTTTTTCTTTGGCTTTTAATTCCTAATGGATGTTGTTTTAGTTATTTCCTTTTTTGCTTCTTGACTGATAATTGGTTGTGAAGGCTTTATTTGTTTTAATAACTAATTAAAAACATTTTATTCTACAAACCCGATTCCAAAAAAGTTGGGACACTGTACAAATTGTGAATAAAAACAGAATGCAATGATGTGGAGGTTTCAAATTTCAATAATTTATTCAGAATACAACATAGATGACATATCAAATGTTTAAACTGAGAAAATTTATAATTTTAAGGGAAAAATAAGTTGATTTAAAATTTCATGGCATCAACACATCTAAAAAAAAGTTGGGACAAGGCCATGTTAACCACTGTGTGGCATCCCCTCTTATTTTTATAACAGTCTGCAAACGTCTGGGGACTGCAGAGACAAGTTGCTCGAGTTTAGGAATAGGAATGTTGTCCAATTCTTGTTTAATACAGGCTTCTAGTTGCTTAACTGTCTTAGGTCTTCTTTGTCTCATCTTCCTCTTTATGATGCGCCAAATGTTTTCTATGGGTGAAAGATCTGGACTCCAGGCTGGCCATTTCAGTACCCGGATCCTTCTTCTACCCAGCCATGATGTTGTAATTGATGCAGTATGTGGTCTTTCCTGCAAGGTCTTTCCTGAAAGAGACAATGTCTGGATGGGAGCATATGTTGTTCTAGAACTTACCTTTCAGCATTGATGGTGCCTTTGTGTCTTTGTGATGTGTAAGCTGCCCATGCCACACGCACACATGCAACCCCATACCATCAGAGATGCAGGCTTCTGAACTGAGGGCTGATAACAACTTGGGATAGCCTTACGATTAGTCCAGATGACATAGCGTCCCAGTTTTCCAAAAAGAACTTCAAATTTTGATTCGTCTGACCACAGAACAGTTTTCCACTTTGCCACAGTCCATTTTAAATTAGCCTTGGCCCAGAGAAAACGCCTACGCTTCTGGATCATGTAGCGACTGGGGGATAAGAGGGACAAACTTATAATACAGATAAATTGAGTATATAGTTGGAAGCACAGTCTGCCCGCATTCTCCACCATTATATGTAGCGAATTTAGCTCGCAAAGAAAAGGGAATATTTATAAGTAATCATAATGGGTTATAATTACTCCTAAATATTTAAATTAAGTTGAATTGACGGTAATGGAATTAACATTACACTTATTTGTCTGTTCGTCCGGCAAACAGACAGTATAATTTTATATTAATTCTATAAAAGAGGTATCTCCCTGGCCAAGAAAGACGTAACCCCCTTTTACTTTATACCGTAAATTAAATTAAATCAAATAGAGCATGTAGTTCAGACCTGATGTTGCAGGAACTTCGCTTTTATCGAACGTACTCAGAGACAAACACTTATGAAAAATACGGCGTTTAATGAATGAGACAAACACAACATAAAACTAACTACACAAACAAACAAACAAAAAGAAATAAAGAAAATTAAAATTACAATAAAATAAAAGAAAGGTGAAATTAGGAAAGGAGGAAGAGAAAGGAAAGGAAGAAGGAGATAAAGAAAAGAAAGGCAGCTTACTTCAAATTAATCACATCCTAACTGAGAAATCGTCACGGAAATTTAAATTCGCCTTAATATTAAGGGGTTCAAACTTAACACGCATCTAAATTAGTTGGTAAACCGGTTACTTGCATTGACTTGTTGCACAAGAGTCCGGATGCGGTAGACAAAAGAATCTTGGACGAGTTGGTTAGGATGGAGTCAGATGTTCTCCCAGCTTCTCCTGAAGATCAGAGCAGTTGGTGTTTTGAAGATAAAGCTTGCTGGAAGATCTCAAAAGAGATTTGAGATCTCGTCCCGAAGAGTCGCTGCTGAGCTGTTCGAAGCGTCCGACTCTCCGGGCCATCGGGCCCCCGGGCCTTCGGGCCCCGGGGGTCCGAGCCTTTCCGGTCGAGCCGAGTGAGCGAGTTGCTCTCTTGACTGAACTCTGACTGGACCCGACTGCACTCTGACTGGACCATGATTAGTTGGGTTCAAGATGTTTTAAAGGTCCTGAACCCCACCCATCCTTGGGGGAATGGCCAATGCTATGGCCTGAAATTTTGGAGGGAAAAACTTCCTTTGTTCATGCATCTGTGGGCATGGTTTCTGGGCTATACTTGCTTTGGAGGACTAAAGTTTTATTCAAAGTGAATTAAGACGGTATGGTACATTTCATGATCAAATAAAATGCACCATTGTTTGAAAAATAAAGAAACAGATAATTTTGCGGTCATTGGGATACTAAACATGAAAAGGAATGACAGTATAAGGCAGAGGTACATTAACTTACAGAGATCAGTAATTAACTGATGTTAATACAATGTTGTATTCTGATAAATAAAATGCACCCTTGTCAGGAAAGTAAAGAACAGATGCTTCTAAGTCAATCAAGCCTTAAGAAGAGAAGAGACAACATTTAACACAGAGTTATATTGCTAAACATTTTAAGGTTTAAATATTATTGATGTAGAGTTAAACACTTGCTTTATTTATAGTAGAAGATACAAACAAGATGTATGTTTGTATCATGTGAAGTGGGACATTCTATTTATTATTTAATTAATAAAAGAATGCTCCCTTTTGGTGTGTGTGTGTGTCTGCATATGTGTGTGTCACAAGCAGACGTACTGGGGCCGAATTCCGAGAGTGAATTGTTTTATGGTCTGAGGGTCGCTGTGAATTCAACCAGAGAGACCAGGGGGGTTATCTGGCTTTCGGGGTGGTGTGTGTGTGTGTGTGTGTGTGTTTTAGGATTAGAGGGTCTTTGTGAACTCAACAAGAGTTCAGGGTTTGGTTCTGTTTTGTGTCTTTGGAAGGGGGAGTATGACACTTTACGGGTATATCACCCCCAATAAAAGTTTCAACTTTTGATTGAGATGTAGATGTCATAGGTTAAAAGGAATGCCTGGGACATGAAGTCTAAATGACCTGTGCCAGACGCTACAATCATGTTTAGATATGGCTTCTTTTTTGACCTATAGAGTTTTAGCCAGCATCGGCAAATGGCACAGTGGATTGTGTTCACCAACTATGTTTTCTGGGAGTATTCCTGAGCCCATGCTGTGATTTCCATTACAGTAGCATTCCTGTATGTGATGCAGGGTCTGAAAATCACGGGCATCCAGTATCGTTTTCCGGCCTTGACCCTTATGCACAGAGATTTTTTCAGATTCTCTGAATCTTTGGATGATATTATGCACTGTAGATGATGATAACTTCAAACTCTTTGAAATTTTTCTCTAAGAAACTCCTTTCTGATATTGCTCCACTATTTTTCACCGCAGCATTGGGGGAATTGGTGATCCTCTGCCCATCCTGACTTCTGAGGGACACTGTTACACTGAGAGGCTCTTTTTATACCCAATCATGTTGCCAATTGACCTAATAAGTTGCAAATTTGTCCTCCAGCTGTTCCTTATATGTACATTTAACTTTTCCAGCCTCTTATTGCTACCTGTCCCAACTTTTTTGAAATGTGTAGCTCTCATGAAATCCAAAATGAGCCAATATTTGGCATGTCAAAATTTCAAAATGTCTCACTTTCAACATTTGATATTTCATCTATATTCTTCTTCTTTTTCTTTCGGCTGCTCCCATTAGGGGTCGCCACAGCGGATCATCTGTCTCCATACCACCCTGTCCTCTACATCTGCCTCTTTTACACCAACTACCTGCATGTCTTCCCTCACCACATCCATGAACCTCCTCCTTGGTCTTCCTCTTTTCCTCCTTCCTAGTGGCTCCATCCTCAGCATTCTCCTACCAATATTAACTCATGTCCCTCCTCTGCACATGTCCAAACCATCTCAATCTCGCCTCCCTCACCTTGTCACTAAAACGTCCAACATGCGCTGTCCCTCTAATAAACTCATTTCTAATCTTGTCCATCCTCGTCACTCCCAACAAAAACCTTAACATCTTCAGCTCTGCTACCTCCAGCTCCGCCTCTTGCCTTTTACTCAATGCCACTGTCTTTAAACCATACAACATCGCAGGTCCTATAAATTTTTCCTTTCATTCTTGCAGATACTCTACTATCACAAATCACTCCTGTCACTCTTCTCCACCCACTCCACCCTGCCTGCACTCTTTTCTTCACTTCCCTAACACACTCTCCATTACTTTGCACTGTTGACCCCAGGTACCTGAACTCCTCCACCTTCTCCACCTCTTCTCCCTGCAACCGCACCACTCCACTGCCCTCCCTCTCATTCACCCACATGTACTCTGTCTTACTCCTACTGACTTTCATTCCCCTTCTCTCTAGTGCGTACCTCCACCTCTCCTGTCTCTTCTCAATCTGCTCACTACTCTCACCACAAATCACAATATCATCCGCAAACAACATAGTTCATGGAGACTCCTGTCTGACCTCGTCCGTCAACCTGTCCATCACCACTGCAAACAGGAAAGGGCTCAGGGCCGATCCTTGATGCAGTCCAACCTTCACCTTGAACCAGTCTGTCGTTCCTACTGCACACTTCACTGCTGTCACACTGTCCTCATACATGTCCTGCACCACCCTCACATACTTCTCTGACACACCTGACTTCCTCATACAATACCACAACTCCTCTCTTGGCACTCTGTTGTACGCTTTCTCTAAATCCACAAATACACAATGCAGCTCCTTCTGTCCTTCTCTATACTTCTCCATCAACGTTCTCAAAGCAAATAAGGCATCTGTGGTGCTCTTCCTCAGCATGAAACCATACTGTTGCTCACAGATGGTCACCTCTTCTCTCAGCCTGGCTTCCACTTCTCTTTCCCATAACTTCATGGTGTGACTGATCAACTTAATTCCCCTGTAGTTACTGCAGGTCTGCACATCTCCCTTATGCTTAAAGATCGGTACCAGCACACTCCTTCTCCATTCCTCAGGCATCCTCTCACCTTCCAAAATCTTGTTAAACAATCTGGTTAAAAACTCCACTGCCAGCTCTCCTAAACATCTCCATGCTTCTACCGGTATGTCATCTGGTCCAACCGACTTTCCACTCTTCATCCTCTTAATCGCTGCTCTCACTTCCTCCTTACTAATCCTATCCACTTCCTGCTTTACTAACTCCACATCATCCAACCTTCTCTCTCTCTCATTTTCCTCGTTCATCAGCTGCTCAAAATACTCCCTCCATCTTCTCAACACACTCTCCTCACTAGTGAACACATTTCCATCTCCATCCTTTATTGCTCTAACTTGCAACACATCCTTCCCAGCTCGATCTCTCTGCCTGGCCAATCGGTACAAATCCTTTTCTCCTTCCTTAGTGTTCAACCTCTCATAAAGCTCCTCATATGCCTTTTCCTTGGCTTTCGCCACATCCCTCTTTACCTGCTGCCGCATCTCCTTGTACTCCTGCCTACTTTTCTCATCACCCTGTCGATCCCACTTCTGTTTTGTTAACCTCTTTCCCCTTATGCTCTCCTGCACTTCCTCATTCCACCACCACATCTCTTTGTCTTCCTTTCTATTTTCAGATGTCACACCAAGTACCTTTCTAGCTGCCTCCCTCATCACTCCTGCAGTAGTTTCCCAATCATCCAGCACCTCTTCACCACCACTGAGCCTCTGTCTGATCTCTTCCCTGAACCTCACTCTACAGTCTTCCTCCTTCAGTTTCCACCATCTTATTCTTCTTTCAGTCCTTACTCTCCTCCTCTTCTTCTTCGCCTCCAAAACCATCCTACAGACCACCATCCGATGCTGTCTAGTTACACTGTCCCCTGCCAACACCTTACAGTCTCCAATCTCCTTCAGGTTGCATCTCCTACATAGAACATAGTCCACCTGTGTGCACCTTCCTCCACTCTTATAGGTCACCCTATGATCCTCCTTCTTCTTAAAATACGTGTTCACCACTGCCATTTCCATCCTTTTAGCAAAATCTACCACCATCTGCCCTTTCACATTTCTCTCCTTTAGGCCATACCTACCCATAACCTCCTCATCACCTCTGTTCCCCTCACCTACATGTCCATTAAAGTCTGCCCCAATCACCAATCGTTCATTTCTAGGTACACCATCTACCACTTCATCTAATTCACTCCAGAATCTTTCCTTCTCCTCCATCTCACAGCCGACTTGTGGAGCATAGGCACTGATGACATTTATCATCATCCCTTCAACTTCCACCTCTCCAAACTCTCTTCACCTCCACTCTTACTGTACTCTTCCTTCAGAATCACCCCTACAGCATTTCTCTTTCCATCCACACCATGATAGAACAGTTTAAACCCACCTCCAATGTTTCTGGCCTTACTCCCTTTCCACTTGGTCTCCTGAACACACAACATATCTACCTTTCTCCTCTCCATCATATCATCTAACTCTCTCCCTTTACCAGTCATAGTGCCCACATTTAAAGTACCAACCCGAACCTCCACTCTCCTACACTTCTCCTTTCCCTGTCGCCTCTGTAGACGTCTTCCTCCTCTCCTTCTCCTCCTTCGGCCAACAGTAGCCCAATTTCCACCGGTACCCTGTCGGCTAACGATACCTGTGGCGGTCGTTGTTAACCCGGGCCTCGACCGATCCGGTATGAAATTCTTAATCGTGACCCGCATATTTGATTTGGCACATGTTTTACGCTGGATGCCCTTCCTAACGCAACCCTCCCCATTTATCCGGGCTTGGGACCGGCACTAAGAGTGCACTGGCTTGTGCCTCCCTAATGGCTGGGTTATATTTCATCTATATTCTATTGTGAGTAAAATATAGGTTTATGCGATTTGTAAATTATTGCATTCCTTTTTTATTCACAATTTGTACAGTGTCCCAACTTTTTTGGAATCAGGTTTGTAAATCTAAATATAGATATTTGTAACAATAAAAAAGTACAGATAATGGCACCCTTGTTCCATGCTGACTTAATATTGAGATAACCACTTGTCACATGCATGAATATTTAAACATCCATTGTAAACATGACCACACTGGTTGTTATTCAGTGTTTAATTTAGATTGATTGATATTAACTGTGTTTGATATCTGTAATAATTTTTAAGTTTAGCTGCTAATACATGAGGATTATAGCTACATTTCTCATTCAGATATCAGTATAGTAATTCTAATGCATGTAGAGTTATTATATATGTTACTATTGGATTTAAATACTCTATGATTCAGTTGTTGTGAATGTTTTTTTTTTTTTTTTTTGCAGACAACTCATTTGCAGATTAAAAACAGATTAACATCTTTTCCACGACCACAGGATGTGTCTTCTGACATTGTTGTTTAATAAATGAGAAGCTGCTCACTACGTCAGTTAGGGTTAAATAACTTGTTGCCATCTAAAACATACCGTATTTTTCGGACTATAAGCTGCTACTTTTTCCCCCACATTTTGAACCCCGCGGCTTAAACAACGAAGTGGCTTATTTATGAATTTTTCCTGGGTTTTTCCCGGTTTCACAAACTTCAAGCCAAAAAACTGAACCCCATAACATTAGACCAATGAAATTTCCGAACGGAAACGAAAAAACGCACCTCACCTGTGTTCTGAGCTGCACAGCTTCGAGAGAAAAAACTTCCACCGATGGAGATTTTTCAACGCACGACGATGCCAAAAGATAAACTCCCGGGAGAAATTGTTGTGAAAGGAAGGAGGAAGACACTGAACAATGACTTTCTTGGTAGGCTACTGTTTAGATACAAGCCGTTGTAGCGCGTTGAGTCTGGGTCATGGGATAGCTCACTAACTCCAGTTGCAACAGAAATCATATAAGCACAGACAGGTTTCCAAAACTCGTGCTTTTTTATTATTCTTGGCAACAGCGTTACGGGTTAGTCAAAGAAACTTAGAAATGAGCATCAGAAAATAATAAGGACATATTCCTCGGTCTCCACACATGGAGTAATAGCGGAAAATGCGGCGCCAGGCTATTCCCAAAATACCGCTATGCTCCTAAAGGAAGCGCAACATATTTCACCCGTTACACCGTGTAACAGACACTGTCTTTCGTTAAAGCCTGTGTAAAGTTCATTAGTTTCAATGTAGACATGTAGTAATGTTGGTGATTAGTAGGAGGGAACGGCTGAGCGAGAGTGTTGAGTGCAGGAGGGAGGCTGGTGGTTCTCTGACAATTTTAAGACAGATATAATAATCACAATTCTTAAATTAAGAATAATTATATTGTTTGGTAGCTCTAGTTTTACGATCTTTACAACCTTACGATCACACAATTGAACAAATAATTAACAAGCTGTGGGCTCACCACCTGCAGGAGGGACCGTAAGGGGCCGGTGCGAAGAGGATCGGGCGGCAGTCGAAGGCGGGGGCCTCGACAACCCGATCCCTGGACACGGAAGCTAGCTCTAGGGACGTGGAATGTCATCTCGCTGGCGGGGAAGGAGCCTGAGATTGTGCGTGAGGTTGAAAGGTTCCGACTAGAGATAGTCGGGATCACCTCTACACACGGCTTGGGCTCTGGAACCACACTCCTCGAGAGAGGATGGACTCTTCACCACTCTGGAGTTGCCCATGGTGAAAGGCGGCGGGCTGGTGTGGGTTTGCTTATAGCCCCCCAGCTCAGCCGCCATGTGTTGGAGTTTACCCCGGTGAATGAGAGGGTCGTTTCCCTGCGCCTACGGGTCGGGGATAGGTCTCTCACTGTCGTGTGTGCCTACGGGCCAAACGGCAGTGTAGAGTACCCGGCCTTCTTGGGGTCTCTGGGAGGGGTGCTGGAAAGTGCTCCGACTGGGGACTCCGTCGTTCTACTGGGAGACTTCAATGCCCACGTGGGCAGCGACAGTGACACCTGGAGGGGCGTGATTGGGAGGAACGGCCCCCCTGATCTGAACCCGAGCGGTGTTCAGTTATTGGACTTCTGTGCTAGTTACAGTTTGTCCATAACGAACACCATGTTCAAGCATAAGGGTGTCCATCAGTACACGTGGCACCAGGACACCCTAGGCCGTAGGTCGATGATTGACTTTGTGGTCGTTTCATCTGACCTGCGGCCGTATGTCTTGGACACTCGGGTAAAGAGAGGGGCGGAGCTGTCAACTGATCACCACCTGGTGGTGAGTTGGATCCGATGGCGGGGGAGGAAGCTGGACAGACTTGGCAGACCCAAGCGTACTGTGAGGGTCTGCTGGGAACGTTTGGCCGAGTCTCCTGTCAGAGAGATCTTCAACTCCCACCTCTGGCGGAGCTTCGACCGGATCCCGAGGGAGGCTGGAGATATTGAGTCCAAGTGGACCATGTTCTCCACCTCCATTGTCGAAGCGGCCGCTCGGAGCTGTGGCCGTAAGGTCTCCGGTGCCTGTCGAGGCGGCAATCCCCGAACCCGGTGGTGGACACCGGAAGTAAGGGATGCCGTCAAGCTGAAGAAGGAGTCCTATCGGGCCTGGTTGGCTTGTGGGACTCCTGAGGCAGCCGACGGGTACCGGCAGGCCAAGCGAACTGCAGCCCGGGTGGTTGTGGAGGCAAAAACTCGGGCCTGGGAGGAGTTCGGTGAGGCCATGGAGAAGGACTATCGGCTGGCCTCGAAGAGATTCTGGCAAACCGTCCGGCGCCTCAGGAGAAGGGAGCAGTGCCCTACCAATGCTGTTTACAGTAGAGGTGGGGAGCTGTTGACCTCACCTGGGGAGGTCGTTGGACGGTGGAAGGAATACTTCGAGGATCTCCTCAATCCCGCCGTCACGTTTTCCATTGAGGAAGCAGAGGCTGAGGGCTCAGAGGTGGACTCGTCCATCACCCAAGCTGAAGTCACCGAGGTAGTCAAGAAACTCCTCGGTGGCAAGGCACCGGGGGTGGATGAGATCCTCCCTGAGTACCTCAAGTCTCTGGATGTTGTGGGGCTGTCTTGGCTGACACGCCTCTGCAGCATCGCGTGGCGGTCGGGGACAGTGCCTCTGGGATGGCAGACCGGGGTGGTGGTCCCTCTTTTTAAGAAGGGGGACCGGAGGGTGTGTTCCAACTATAGGGGGATCACACTTCTCAGCCTCCCTGGGAAAGTCTATGCCAGGGTACTGGAGAGGAGAATATGGCCGATAGTAGAACCTCGGATTCAGGAGGAACAGTGTGGTTTTCGTCCAGGCCGTGGAACACTGGACCAGCTCTATACCCTCTACAGGGTGCTGGAGGGTTCATGGGAGTTTGCCCAACCAGTCCACATGTGTTTTGTGGATTTGGAGAAGGCATTCGACTGTGTCCCTCGCGGCGGCCTGTGGAGGGTGCTCCGGGAGTATGGGGTCCGGGGTCCTTTACTAAGGGCTGTCCGGTCCCTGTACGACCGAAGCAGGAGCTTGGTTCGCATTGCCGGCAGTAAGTCAGACTTGTTCCCGGTGCATGTTGGACTCCGGCAGGGCTGCCCTTTGTCACCGGTTCTGTTCATAATTTTTATGGACAGAATTTCTAGGCGCAGCCAGGGGCCGGAGGGTGTCCGGTTTGGTGACAACGCGATTTCGTCTCTGCTCTTTGCAGATGATGTTGTCGTGTTGGCTTCATCAAACCAAGACCTTCGGCAGTCACTGGGACGGTTTGCAGCCGAGTGTGAAGCGGCTGGGATGAGAATCAGCACCTCCAAATCCGAGGCCATGGTCCTCAGTCGGAAAAGGGTGGCTTGCCCACTTCAGGTTGGTGGAGAGTTCCTGCCTCAAGTGGAGGAGTTTAAGTATCTTGGGGTTTTGTTCACGAGTGAGGGAAGGATGGAACGGGAGTTTGACAGACGGATCGGTGCAGCTTCTGCAGTAATGCGGTCAATGTACCGGTCTGTCGTGGTGAAGAAAGAGCTAAGCCGCAAGGCGAAACTCTCGATTTACCGGTCAATCTACGTTCCTACTCTCACCTATGGTCATGAGCTCTGGGTCATGACCGAAAGGACAAGATCCCGGATACAGGCGGCCGAAATGAGCTTTCTCCGCAGGGTGGCTGGGCGATCCCTTAGAGATAGGGTGAGAAGCTCGGTCACTCGGGAGGAGCTCAGAGTAGAGCCGCTGCTCCTCCACATCGAGAGGGGTCAGCTGAGGTGGCTCGGGCATCTGTTCCGGATGCCTCCTGGACGCCTTCCCGGGAAGGTGTTCCGGGCGCGTCCCACTGGGAGGAGACCCCGGGAAAGACCTAGGACACGCTGGAGAGACTATGTCTCCCGGCTGGCCTGGGAACGCCTCGGTGTCCCCCCGGAAGAGCAGGAAGAAGTTTCTAGGGAGAGGGAAGTCTGGGCATCTCTGCTTAGACTACTGCCCCCGCGACCCGGCCCCGGATAAGCGGGAGAAGATGAGAGAGATTAACAAGCTACTTTTAAGATACTTGGACTAAATTAACTGCTTGGAATCAGTGTTTTAATGCTTACTTTAAGACATTTTGCTTTATTCTAACTCCTAAAGTAGATATGATTTCTTATTTCAAGAAATATTGTAATCTATAAGTGCAATTATCTTACTGCACTGGCAGATAATTTAAGTTGTTATTAGTTAGTATCTTCTTTAATCATGCATTTATTTTATATTTAGACAGTTATTTTTTGCTGTATAGCCAATATGGCTGCATTGAGACTGAACAATTTTTTCTTTCAGGGACTCCCTGTGCAGAAGCAGGACATTCTAGTGAGGCAAAAGCTGGTTTCTGCAATGATTCTCTGATGTGAGCTATTTCAACAATTACTGGTTTGAGTGCAGCTACATCAGTTCAGAGTTCTTACACTTCTATCAGCACATTTGAAGATGATTTTGATACAGTTGCACTGGATTCTTATTAGTGGTTTCTCCCCTAGCCTGAACTGCATGGATGGTGTATGCTGCACATTGGTTTTCTTTGTCTTTTGTCTTTCCACCTCATTAGTCAAAGCAATGTTTCATTTCTACAATAGAGTCGCATCTGTGTTTATTGTGTCAAGGAGGAAGGTATCTGTGTCTACTTTAACCTGTTAGCCTTCATCACAGCTTTTGGGACTTACAGCTGAAAATTCCCTACCTAAATTTAAATGTTAACAGTTCCTGACAAAAGTGTGCTACATAGACAATTTAGATATTTTTGGAAAGAAGACACTTTGGGATTTACTGAGAATTATTCAAAGTTGATATTGCTCAAAAATATAAGTTATAGATCTTGTCTTGATTATACATTTTTATTTCATATATAAATACATGAAATCAGTGCTGGAGCAATCCAGAAAAGTACAGGGTCAAAAGCCACATGTCTCATGAGTTTATATTTCAAATTTTCAAGATTTTTATGACAAATTAGATGCCTACAAACATTTATTTGAGACTATGTATGATCCTCTTCTCCCTCCCCTTGTTTGAGAGCCACCTGCTAGACTAAGGTCTCCATTCATACAATCTGCATATAAATTAATGGCTGGCCATTAAAGCTATTGTTATACATGTTTGGCTAATGATATTAATGGCCAGTTAGCCAGACAAACTAACGTTTTACAGTCATGGTCATTCATATTAATGTCCAGCCATTCCGATCCCAACAATACACACACTTTTCAAGCATTTCTCTTAATTGACAATAAAACATATAACATCATATAAAACTGTAAAGTGAGATATATTGTAACTCAGAAATGTAAAATAGGCTCAGATTTTCCATCCCCATGCAGATCACCAAATCGCTGTTGTCACTCTGCCCCAAAGAATATTTTCCTCTGCTTTGTGCAAATCTAACCCAGCCATTAGGGTTGCACAATTCAGTGCACTCTTAGTGCCGGTCTCAAGCATGGATAAATGGGGAGGGTTGCGTTAGGAAGGGCATCCAGAGTAAAATATGTGCCAAATCAAATATGCGGGTCATGAAAGAGAATTTCATACCGGATCGGTCGAGGCTCGGGTTACCAACGACCGCCACAGGTATCGTTAGCCAACAGGGTACCAGTGGAAATTGGGCAACTGTACGGGAAGACGACTACAGATACAGCAGGAAAAGGAGAAGTGTAGGAGAGTGGAGGTTAGGGTTGGTACTTTAAATTTTGGTACTATGACTGGTAAAGGGATAGAGTTAGCTGATATGATGGAGAGGAGAAAGGTAGATATGTTGTGTGTTCAGGAGACCAAGTGGAAAGGGAGTAAGGCGGGGAAAATTGAAGGTGGGTTTAAACTGTTCTATCATGGTGTGGATGGAAAGAGAAATGGTGTAGTGGTGATTCAGAAAGAAGAGTTTAATAAGAGTGTAATGGAGCTGAAGAGAGTTTCTGACAGGGTGATGAACGTGAAGATGGAAGTTGAAGGCGTGATGATAAATGTCATCAGCGCTTATGCTCCACAACTGCGTTGTGAGATAGAGGAGAAGGAAAAATTCTGGAGTGAGTTAGATGAAGTGGTAGAAGGTGTACCTAGGAATAAGCAATTGGTGATTGGGGCAGATTTAAATGGGCATGTAGGTGAATGGAACATATGTGATGAGGAGGTAATGGGTATGTATGGTTTTAAGGAGACAAATGTGAAAGGGCAGATGGTGGTAGATTTTGCTGAATGATGGAAATGGGAGTGGTGAACACTTATTTTTTTTAAAAGAAGGAGGATCATAGGGTGATGTATAAGAGTGGAGGAAGGTGCACACAGGTGGACTATGTTCTATGTAGGAGACGCAACCTGAAGGAGATTGGAGACTGTAATGTGTTAGCAGGGGACAGTGTAGCAAGACAGCATCGGATGGTGGTCTGTAGGATGGTTTTGGAGGTGAAGAAGAAGAGGAGAAGAGTGAGGACTGAAAGAAGAATAAGATGGTGGAAACTGAAGGAGGAAGAATGTAATGTGAGATTCAGGGAAGAGGTCAGACAGGGGCTTGGTGGTGGTGAAAAGGTGCTGGATGATTGGACAACTACCGCAGAAGTGATAAGGGAGACAGCTAGAAAGGTACTTGGTGTGACATCTGAAAATAGCAAGGAAGACAAAAAGATGTGATGGTGGAATGAGGAAGTGCAGGACAGCATAAGGAGAAAGAGGCTGGCAAAACAGAATTGGGGTCGACAGAGTGATGAGAAAAGTAGGCAGGAGTACAAGGAGATGCGGCAGCAGGTGAAGAGGAATGTGGCGAAAGCCAAGGAAAAGGCATATTTAGCGCTGTATGAGAAGTTGGACACTAAGGAAGGAGAAAAGAATTTATACCGATTGGCCAGGCAAAGGGACCAAGCTAGGAAGGATATAAAGGATGGAGATGGAAATGTGTTGACTAGTGAGGAGAGTGTGTTGAGAAGATGGAGGGAGTATTTTGAGCAGATGATGAATGAGGCAAATGAGAGAGAGAGAAGGTTGGATGATGTGGAGATTGTGAAGCAGGAAGTGGATAGGAGTAGTAAGGAGGAAGTGAGAGCAGCAATTAAGAGGATGAAGAGTGTAAAGTCAGTTGGACCAGATGACATACCAGTAGAAGCATGGAGATGTTTAGGAGAGCTGGCAGTGGAGTTTTTAACAAGATTGTTTAACAGGATTTTGGAAGGTGAGATGTCTGAGGAATGGAGAAGGAGTGTGCTGGTACCGACCTTAAAGAATAAGGGAGATGTGCAGACCTGCAGAACCTACAGGGGAATAAAGTTGATCAGTTACACCATGAAGTTATGGGAAAGAGTAGTGGAAGCCAGGCTGAGAGAAGAGGTGACTGTCTGTGAGCAACAGTATGGTTTTATGCCGAGGAAGAGCACCACAGATGCCTTATTTGCTTTAAAGATGTTGATGGAGAAGTATAAAGAAGGTCAGAAGGAGTTGCAATTTGTGTTTGTTGATTTAGAGAAAGCATATGACAGGATGCTGAGAGAGAGTTTGTGGTACTGTATGAGCTATTCAGGTGTGTCAGAAAAGTATGTGAGGGTGGTGCAGGACATGTATGAGGACAGTGTGACAGCAGTGATGTGTGCAGTAGGAACAACAGACTGGTTCAAGGTGGAGGTTGGACTGCATCAAGGATCGGCTCTGAGCCCTTTCCTATCTGGTGGAGAACAGTGGCAGGAGTGATTTGCGATAGAAGGGTATCTGTAAGAGTGAAAGGGAAAGTTTATAGGACTGTGGTGAGACCTGCGATGATGTATGGTTTAGAGACAGTGGCACTGTGTAAAAGACAGGAAGGTGGAGCTGGAGGTAGCAGAGCTAAAGATGCTGAGATTTTCATTGGGTATAATGAGAATGGACAAGATTAAAAATGAGTTTATTAAAGGGACAGCGCATTCAGGACGTTTTGGGGACAAAGTGAGAGTGGCTCAATTGAGATGGTTTGGACATGTGCACAAGAGGGACATGGGGTATATAAGTAGAAGAATGCTGAGTATGGAGTCAAAAGGAATTAGGAAAAGTAGAAGGTTAAGGAGGCGGTTTATGGATGTGGTGAGGGAAGACATGCAGATACTGTAGTTTAGGGGTCTCCAAACTTTTCAGCCCGAGGGCTGCATTAACTATCAAACAGCAGTTCGGGGGCCGACTACACACTCAAGGTCCAAATAAAAAAGAATCAAAACATGGATGTTGTTTTTAATTATTTATGTAATATTATTTTATTCAGTTATTATTTAACAACACATTGATACACTACACATGAACACCTGTATTAGTGGGAATGGTGAAATTGTTTCCTGGATGCCAGAATAGCAGACATTTCTGGCTTTAGATTTGATGTCCCTAACATCTGTGTTGGGTAACAATCAACAGTGACCTGAGATTACCATCGGACAAATTTGTTCTCAAATTGTTCTTCACGTATTTCATTCTTGTGAAATGATGATTCGACCAATGAAATTGCTCAACGGGTTCAGGTGAACCAATGAAATTCTTTATATTAAATCAGATGTGCTCCCACTGAATCGGGCCGCAAATATGGATGCGAAAATAAATATTGATGAGGTTCCTTTGACGTTTGACCTGCCGCTCACTCGGACTGTCAACAGGAAATGCGAATCATTCGTCACGCTGAAAACAACCGTGCATGAAAAAACGCACTTCACCTGTGTTCTGAGCTGCACGGCATCGGGAGAAAAGCTTCACCGATGATGATTTTTAAACGCACGACGATGCCAAAAGCTAAACTCTTGAGAGAAATTGTTGTGCAAGGAAGGAGGAAGACAGTGAACAATGACTTTCTTGGTAGGCTACTGGTTAGATACAAGCCGTGTAACAGGCACTGTCTTTCATTAAAGCCTGTGTAAAGTTCATTAGTTTCAGTGTAGACACCTGCGGCTTATAGACAGGTGCGGCGTATTTATGTTCAAAATTAAAATCTTTGTCAAATTCAGTGGGTGCGGCTTATATTTAGGTGCGTTTAATAGTCCGGAAATTATGGTAACGCACTACTGCACGCCTCTATTTTAATTCAGTAAAAACATAACGTCCACGTAAGCGGCGGCTGATCTTGGCAGGATACATGTAAATTTCTGTAATTTTTTTCCGTAAACAAAAAGGTCTCCACGGGCCGGATGAGAGGGCCGTAGTTTGGAGACCCCCTGCTGTAGTTGGTTTGAAAGAGGCAGATGTAGAGGACAGGTTATTATGGAGACAGATGATCAGCTGTGGCGACCTCTAACGGGAGCAGCTAAAAGAGAAAGAAGTAGTGAAAGGTTTGCATTTTCTTCCAAATAGCTTCATAACTGCAAACCTGGAGAAATGGCAACAATTATTTCATAAAAAATCTCACACTCCGGATGGCCTCTGCTTAGACCATTCTTAATTTGATATGCCAAAGTTGAAAAGTTGACCTGTCACCAATTTGTACAGAAATGTTTAAATCTTTGCACCAGGGTGGATTTGAGTGTGCAACATTCATTGAATGTTGAGGCTGAACAATGCTTTGTTTTGTGTTCAAATTTTCCAAAGGTTAAAGTTCTTAAAACATTTTGTTTCAGTGCACTTTTAGCTCATCTAACTATCTTTCCAGTTAATCTCTTTAAGTAATTTCGATTTGGCCTGTTGTCTCTTTTCAGTGACCGTATTCAATTCTATAATTTTACTGTATCTCCCAGTCTTAACAGTTCAGACATGCCACCATCTGTTATGCCAAATCCATTATGACTTTGAGATGTTGGAGGAGTGTTTCCTCAAACACTGTTGTCTCCAATTTGACATTAAATTGGACCATTTCACTGAGTAGTTGCTTACTTTAGACCTTCTAAACCAGTCTGTTTCACCTTATGATCTCTGTGACCTCAGGTCTACGGTGTGTTAACTTTTAAGACAACCCTGGTCAACAGTAATGTGGAAATAGTACCTGCAGTAAAAGCTTGGAAATAGTAGAAACTATTTCCACGTCACTTTTGACCTGGGTTGTTTTAGGAGATGTACTGCATCAGAAGCTGTCTGCCAGGTAAAACCACATCCCAGCAGTGCCTTTAAATGCTATACCTGTCAGGGTGCAGACCATGAGTCGGACGCGGAAGTAACTCTATCATGTTTTATTTAGAACACACACACACACACAAGTCATGTAGAGTTACGAACCAAATATAATCCACGGGATGTAAGTAAACCACGGAGGGAAAGTAAACCACAGAAGGAAAGTAATCCACTGAAGGAAAGTAATCCACGGAACCAGCGGGGAATGCTGGCAGTCCTGTTCAAGGTCGGTGCCTGTAGCCATTGAGTAGGACCAACACGAGTGAGATGGGAATGGATGCTTATATGGGGAATCGGTAACGAGAGATGTTAATGTTAATGTAACGTTAATGCCAGGAGCGGCCGAACGAGGCAGCATGACAGCTACCGAGGGGGGCGTGGCAGGTGGATCCCTGACAATACCCCTGAAAAAGTGGGGAAGATTAGGCACAGTCACAGTCAATGATGTTTTCCAACCGCAAACTTTGTGTAATAGAGAAACATGAGTTTGTATCCAAGAAGGTCATGGGAACAGTTTTATGTAGCAGATTCAGTTCTGCCCATAAGAAATTCCACATTCAAGACAATGGTTTCGGATAAATTCACTTCCATTTATTAGCTCTGGAAAAACATATAGAACATTTCCCTGCACTCCCCAATCCCATTTAAAAAGTTCCTTAAATGGCAATTCCTACTTACAATAACATTACATGACCCACATATGGTCTTTAGAATATTATGATAACCAAACCGTGCTTAAAAATGTTTCCCAAAAAAAAGGTAAAAAAAAAAAAACAATTTTTTACTCAATTTAACAAATCTAAGTTATTGCTCCCCTCCAAAAGTTGCTATTTTTTATTACAGCATGTTATAAATATCACAGACATTTGGCAAGTATTTTATGCATTTTTTGTTTATTTTTTTATAATCATAGACATGCCATACTTTATCAGTTTAAAGTTACATTTAATATGATTAAATGTCCACAAAATAAGAGAGTTTCTTTTTTTAGATTTATGTCACCCCTCACCAGCTTTTTTTCCCTTTCCCTCTCGAGTTAATAAGTAAATATAAAAACATTGCTCGTCATGGCACAGAGTAACCAGAAAGAGCAAGCTCCTCCATTCTGAGGAATTTCCAACACAGCGATGGAAAGTTTTGACCTTTACGAAGTGCCAATACCTAAGACTCATTTCATAAATGTTAAATGAATGTGTCCTTATATAAACCTACTTACAAAAAGTTTCACCATATCAACTATTGTAATTTTTCTTTGTTACATAATAACACAGTTACATTTACAATTTGTACAATTGTATTATTATAATTATTATTAAAGTCAGTGTACTGAGTTGTTAATGTACAGTAACATATTAGAATAAGCACATATTAATTATATTAATAAACCTGTGATTGTTGGCACTTATCAGAGCTACTGCTATAAAAACATATTAATTAACAACTTCTGATCAATTGGAATTGATAATAAAAAATAAATAAAAATAAAAAATAATAAAAAAATCTATAGTCCCTGACAAAAGTCTTGTCGCTTGTGTACAAATTGACCTGAAGTGCCGCTGAAATATATTTCTAATCAAGATTTTTTTACAAGAAATGGTTCATTTTAATCCCAACAGCTTCTGTAATAATGTTTCAGTGCAAAACGAAACTGTCAAAAAGTATTCTAATATTCACAGCTTGGTAAAGCCCATTGAGTCAATTTTTGCAAAGACATAAGTGTTGTCGCCTTGTCATATGAGCTTCACCTGTGACTAATAATGGATCAATTAGGTCTCAGGTGTGTATAAAAAGAACCCCAGTACACTAGACCTTCACATCAACTGCAACTAGACCTCTGCAAACATGCCTAAGATTCACCCTGAGATTACAGTTTTGATTATCAAGAGGCTGAAGACCAGATCCACTGCTGATGTGGCAGACACCTTCAATGCGTCTCAGCGTCAAGTACAGAGGATTAAAAAAAAGATTTGAAGAGACTGGAGACGTTCTTGACAAGCCCAGGTCAGGCAGACCCCGCAAGACAACTGCTCGAGAGGACCGTTTCTTGGCTCAAAAATCCAAGGCCAGCCCATTTTCCACTGCAGCAGAGCTCCACGAGACCTGGTCACCTGAAGTCCCTGTGTCAACCAGAACAGTTTGTCGGATTCTGTCTCGAAATGGCCTCCATGGTCGAATCAGTGCCCAGAAGCCAGCACTAAACAAAAGACAATTGAAAAACCGTGTGGCATTTGCCAAGGCCCACAGCCTGCTAAAAGGATGGACGCTGGAAAAGTGGCAGAAGGTGGATTTTTCAGATGAATCATCTGTTGAATTACACCACAGTCGCCGCAAATATTGCAGGAGACCTACTGGAGCCCGCATGGATCCGAGATTCACCCAGAAAACAGTGAAGTTTGGTGGTGGAAAAATCATGGACTGGGGTTACATCCAGTATGGGGGTGTGCGAGAGATCTGCAGGGTAGAAGGCAACATCAATAGTCTAAAATACCAAGAAATCTTAGCTACCTCTTATATTCCCAACCATAAAAGAGGCCAAATTCTGCAGCAGGATGGTGCTCCATCGCATACTTCCATCTCCACATCAAAGTTCCTCAAGGCGAAGAAGATCAAGATGCTCCAGGATTGGCCAGCCCAGTCACCAGACATGAACATCATTGAGCATATGTGGGGTAGGATGAAAGAGGAAGCATGGAAGACGAAACCAAAGAATATTGATGAACTCTGGGAGGCATGCAAGACTGCTTTCTTTGCTATTCCTGATGATTTCATCAATAAATTGTATGAATCCTTGCCAAACCGCATGGATGCAGTCCTTCAAGCTCATGGAAGTCATACAAGATATTAAATTTGGATCTCACAGCACCACTACTTAATTTGTTGACATATTTTTGTATTTGCAGTAAATTTGTTCAATTTCTGTATAGGCGACAAAACTTTTGTCTTGCCAAAATTTGACCTTTCTGTCTTGATTAAATGATAAACCTTTTTTCAGTGAAAATAATTTATTTCAGTGCATTAAACATCATTTAGGAGAGTTTTAGCTTTTCATATGAGCTATTTCTAACACCAATTGATTAATTAAAAGTCAGGTTAATAGCAGGTGTTTCTACAAAATAGATAAGCGACAAGACTTTTGTCAGGGACTGTACAAGATATTAAATTTGGATCTCACAGCACCACTACTTAATTTGCTGACATATTTTTGTATTTGCAGTAAATTTGTTCAATTTCTGTATAGGCAAAAATTTGCCAAAATTTGACCTTTCTGTCTTGATTAAATGATAAATCTTTTTTCAGTGAAACTAATTTATTTCAGTGCATTAAACATCATTTGGGAGGGTTTTAGCTTTTCATATGAGATATTTCTAACATCAATTGATTAATTAAAAGTCAGGTTAATAGCAGGTGTTTCTACAAAATAGATAAGCGACAAGACTTTTGTCAGGGACTGTATATGGTACAAGTTTTACTAAAACATAAGAAACAGCAAGATTCTCATTTATCTTAAAATGTGTCTATATATACACACACACACAAACATACACACTGTATATTAGGGGGCATAATGGTACACATATTCGTACCAAACTTTCTCGGTACAGGGCTTATGTAATTCTTTTTACATACAAAACATAGTTAAAATCTGAGTTCCCTCGGGAATGTATTAAGTGGCAGACCGCAAGTTTGTTTAGTCTCCACCTCGAACTTTAAACGCAGTGTCACTGTTTTTTTTTTATTATTATTATTATTATTATTATTATTATTAAAATAAAACTTAATCACAAAATACACAACAATTTCAGGGGTATAAAAAATAAATTGGAGTTAGTGCAGTGTCATTGTGGCTACTCCAGCAGGAATATGATTTGGTTTTGCACGTGCACAAAATGGCTGCCACTCTATGGTTATTACTAACACTATGGATTCTTTTGCATTTTATGTCCAGCCTGAAGAATTTCTCTCAAAGGGAAAATACTGACAATTCTACCTATTGAGGGAGTGAATGAATTAAAGATTTAGAGAATAAAGAGATTTGCTGAAATGCTGAAATAAGTAGAACAGTTAAGTAGAGCATATCTATATAAAATATCTATATATATATATATATATATCTATATAAAATATAATTTTAAATGTAAAAAACACACACACACACACACTTACATAAACATCTGTATTACCCAAATGGGTCTAACAATTGTAAAGTATTTCATTAAATTTGTCCATTGAGTTAAATACTTTTTCAAATATATTTATTCATTAATTTGATTAATTCAGATTATTTTGTTTTATTTAAAAAATATATTATTTTATATATTATTTAACCAAGCATGCATTTTAATTAAAATTGCTTTAAATATGCAAATTGTTGTTTAGAAATGTTAATAATAATAAACTGCGTTAATAAAAAGAAACGATATGGTAGGTTTGCTTTAAGCATGCTTGGTTGCTATAGCAATCATAATGCAGTAAGGCATTAGCAGCAATGCAGCTGCTGACTTTGAATCAGGTCTGCAGTCACACAAATGCTGCAGTGGATCTCAAATAGGGTCAAGAATTTTTTTCCCCTCAGTCACAACAAAACAACCAAACACCAGTTTAATTAATCAATAGCAATATGCATTTTAGTCCAGTGCATACACATATATAGTATAATGTGTTTTAATTTACACTTTAAGCAGATAATTCTACACAATTTCATTGGACAAGCTTACAGGATAAATCATTATTTATTGGATGAATCCTTGTCTCTTTATTAGCAAAGATATGTTGGCTGATTTTAATATTTTTTTTATGTTTTAGGTGACACTTTTTAAAGAAAAAAAAAAGACAACAACATGATTTATGGTTGGAATTAGATATTTTAAAGTAATATCTGTTTCATAGTGACAAAAACTACACCAAATCAACTTACTCATGCCCCCTGCCGGTCACCATAACAACATGCAGCTTAACAAAATAAATAAATCTATTATAAGTGCCTTTAGCACTGCGTGTATCAAGACGATAATCATGCAGTGCTAAAGGCACTTATAATAGATTTATTTATTTTGTTTGTGAGTATCGTTAAAATTGCTTAAAATTAATATTGTTAAAATTCCACTATAAAAGTGTTCTGCTGTAGCCAAATTGTTTGCAAATTCTGTTATTGTGCCAAATATTATTCAATAAAGCTTCCTCCTGTTTTCCTGAATCTGTTCTTTAAATAATCTTTTGAACCCAAGGAACAAAGAGATCTCAGGCAAGGGTATTTAGCTCCGATCTACATGGTTGGTCTATACATACTTAAAGATTAACATAATATATTATTTTGTAAAAACTTGTTCTGTTAGTATGTTTTACAGCAAACTGCCTGAAGAGAAGAGAAGAGAAGAGAAGAGAAGAGAAGAGACGGCTTGTGCTTTAAACCAACAAAGAGCTTAAGTTTTTAAGATGGTAGAACTCTCTCAAGCATTCTACCATATACTTATACATCATTTATAACTGATTGTACAATGTAACCGCTTCAGGGTCAATTCTGAGTACAGCTCTACAATATCTGTGCAGGGTTTAACAGGCTTCATGGGCCAACATGGGATTTCTTTTTGGTTCTCTAGGTTCCTCTGATGCTCCTCAAAAACTATGCAGAATTGGCTATGCTAAAGTGTTCGTACTTGTGTAAGTGTGTGTATGTGTCAGTGGTGGATAAAATCCCCTACTTAAATGTTACTGTAGTCAAAGTAAAAAATACTCATTTCACAAGTTTTACTAGGTAAAAGTAATGAAAACACATAAGTATTAAAAACAAAAGTGCTGGTCTATAAGATCTGTATCTGAATCATTTATAAAATTCAGTACTTCATTCTCCTGCACATCATACTTAAAGGAGAATTTTTTTATTGTTACGGATTACTATATACAGCTTACTATATACAAACTCTCAAGAACTGCAGTTTTGTGCTTGTGGCCTCAGGACTGGATTTCATGTGTTTGAATAGTGTGTTTTTTCTGAAACGGTGTGGTTTCTGAAATGTAGTGAAGTAAAAAGTAAGAAATTATACATTGACATTTTTTTATTAAATATCTCCCAAAATGCAAACTCTGAAAAAGTACTAAATCTATTCAAATTAAGCCATAAAGATAATTGTTTTTAGGTTTGCATTCATTTATTTAGCCCACACTTATCCTAAACAATTTGAGAGAAACAGGAAAAGATGTGTTTAAAAATTAGAGCTGACTTCAAAAGCAACCATCTTCAGAATAGCGGCAAAAATACTTGCATTATATAAACATCACACACAATGATGTGAATTTTTCACTCAAACGGCTGTATTTATTAACTAATTCCTATTAACAATATGTTGCAATAAACAACTGGAATATGTTATGTGTGAAATATTTATGCAGACCTTTAAATATACAGTACTCAAAAATATATACAGTAATCCCCTTTTAATCCCCCCAAATTAGTTATGTGTCAAATTGCATTTGAGAATGTGGTACCAGTCGAGTAGTGCTGGAGGATCTCAGACAGCATGGTGCAGTGCGAGGTGTGATGAGATCTCTGAGGTAAGATGGTGCTGGTCCATTTTTGGCCTTGTAGCCAAGCATCAGTGTTTTGAATCTGATACTTGCAGCTACTGGAAGCCAGTAAAGGGAGTGCAGCAGTGGGGTGGTGTGGGAGAACTTGGGCAGATTGAACACAAGTCATGCAGCTGCATTTTGGATAATTTGCAGTGGATGAATAGCGTTCAGAGGAAGACCTGCCAGCAGAGAGTTGCAGTAGTCCAGTCTTGAAATGACAAGAGACTGAAAAAGCACCTGGGCAGCCTGTGTGGACAGAAATGGTCGAATCCTTCAGATGTTGTAGAGAAGAAATCGACAGGAACAAGCCACATTAGCAGCATGTGAGAAGAAGGACAGTTGATTGTCCATAGTTACCCCAAGGTTACGAGCAGTGCCTGAAGGGGAGAGCAGAGAGTCATGAAAAGTTATTCGGAGATTGTGACCTGGAGATGAATTACCTGGGATGACCAGCAGTTCTGTTTTGCTGGGGTTGAGTTTTAGTTGATGAGCACTCATCCATGAAGATATGTCTGTCAAGCATGCTGAGATCCGAGCGGAAGCTGTGGTATCTGATGAAGGCAAAGAAAAGTTAAGTTGAGTGTCATCTGCATAGCAGTGGTAGGAAAACCCATGTGAGGATATGACTTTACCAATAGAGTGAGTATAGAGGGAGAAAAGGAGGGGACCAAGTACAGAGCCTTGTGGGTGGAGCATACTCTGGGTGGAGTGTGATCTGACCCTGAATAGAGTGGGGAGACCAGAGAACTTATATGATAATGCAATGGAAACAATGATCCATCTGCAAAGGGTCTGCTTATTGGCAGGGAGGCCTCTCCTCTGAGGGCCGTAGCAGGCGAGCAGTTGGTCAGACTTTCTCCAGGGACCCGTCCTATGGACTTAGGTGTTCAGTGTGTGTACCGGGCACAGCCAGTTCAATTTCTCCTGGTCTGGGGCCTGAAACGGAGGAGCTTAGAATGCCCTGTAACCTTACAGGTCATGGGATGTTAACCGTCCTTGGGTACAAAAAAGGCACTGGCCATACCTGGAGTAAACTCCAGGAAGGAGGGGGTCACAGAAAATCCCCAGTGGGGATTAAGCGAGAACTACAGGGGACAGTGCGACGTCTCTTGAGACGTGAACAGATACCCCTGGGCTTTGCCAAATCTCTCCCAAATCTGCTTTACCACGAGAGGGTGGAGCCGCCATTCCCCTTTCCACCGTTTGGGTCTCAACCCTTGCCTCGACAGGGTATCTGCTGCTTCGTTCAACCGACCCGGGATGCAAGGTGCTCTCTCTGAGAGGAGCTTCCCCTGGGCCCACAGGAGGATCTGGTGTGCCAGCCTGTACAGGGGGCACAAGCACAGACCTCCTTGATGGTTGATGTAAGAAACCACCGAGGTGTTGTCCGTACGAATCAGCATGTGGCGATCTCTGAGGTCTGGGAGAAAATGCTTCAACACTAGAAGCATAGGGCTGTCCTTCTCTGACCTTCCTGACGGCTGTAAGGATGGCCACAACACAGGCAGGGGAAAGTAGTCAAATCCCATATGACGCCAAGCTAGGTGGTTCTTTGTAATGGAGAAAGCACACTCTTGCCAGTGTTCAACCGAAACCCAAAACCTACATGTGAGTGAGAACGACTTCTCGATGCCGGTCCGCTAACTGCTCTGATATCAACCCAATGCCCGATATAGTTGAGGATACAGATGCCCTGAAGTCTCAGGGAGACCAGAGCCGCATCGACACATTTTATGAAGTTGCGGGGTGATAGGGCAAGGCCAAACGGAAGAACCTGATACTGGTAAGCATCAGCCCCAAAAGCAAACCCCAGGAACTTCCTGTGAGAAGGAAGGAATGATTCATGAAAGTACGCATCCCTTAGATCTACTGTGACAAACCAGTCCTCGGATCTGATTTGAGACACGACCTGCTTGAGGGTCAGCATCCTGTGGTTCAGATGACATAGATTAAAAATAGGACATGACCCACCATCCGTTTTGGGAACTATGAAGTACCAGCTGTAGAACCCGGACTCTCGTTTGGATTGAGGGACCACCTCAATGGCCTCCTTCCTCAGGAGAGGTGTTTACTTCTCGTTCCTTCTCGAGCCTGTGAGCGAGTGCTGGACCAACAGGTGAAGTTAGAGAAAGGGACAAGTCCACAAGCTCTGCGAGATCCACTTGCGAGCCCCAGGAACTGGCATGCCACTCCGCCTCAGCAAGAGCGGGGCTAGAACCACAAGGAGTGCGAGCACTCCCTCTGAGAGTGCCACTCAGGAGCAGAGCGATGGCATTAGCTCTCTCGAAAACCGACTTAGGGAGTTCTGCTCCCAAGATTTTTTCTTTTTCTTTTTCTGACAAACAATTGACAGACAATTCAACACATACACACAGAGCGCTTCGTGAACAAACAGAAGCTGGTGCTCGCCTCACTCCATGTGCGTTTTATAATTCCTGGTCATGATGTCACCCCGCCTTTGATGGGCAGCATCCAATTTTTGACTGATTACACACATTATTTCAGAGCGTGTACACTAGGCACATTCCCAAAGCATTTCGACACAGCTCGAGTTCCTGAAAGGGAACTCTTTTTTAACTGTCCATTTTTTTCTTTGTTTTCTTACTTTTTGTAAACAAAGCCAAGTTAGCACGAGCTGGAAACAGCTGTTTGTGCAGAAACGAGAGCTGCATTCACTTCCTGCCAGGTGTGTCACAGTGCACGTGCTGTGCTCTTTGACCACTAAGAGCTTCTAAAGAGTAATAAAACTAAGAACTCGCCCACATGAAGAATAAAATCCTCCCATATATCGTTAGAATCATGCACTGATTCGCTACATTTTCCATCAATCATGTTCTATTTATATGCTAGTGGCTGGAAGAAAAAGGTTTGAAATTATAGGTGCTGCATAACAAACGTCACCAACATACCTGCAGAGAGAGTAAATGCTCAGGCCCAAGATTCCGCCTATCAAATCTTTTTTATACACATATTAATTCTTTTTATAACCTTGTTCTTTATTGATGGCAATTTATTATTGTTAAATAGATTTTTACATTTGTTTTTTTTAGCATATTTACTATATTTGATTCAAATAGAGTTCCATAAAATGTAGAATAGTCAGCGAGCGTTTATGCAAAATATTATTTATTAGCAAATAGCACCAATAATTTTCATTTCTTGTTTCACCACCAGCAGAGGTCAATATTGCCCCATGTATCAATCCATCCTAAAAGACTGCCGTTTAAATTTGTTCCAGTCAACACCATGACCATGAACACCATGATCAATGTATTCATTCTTTTTAATTGATTGACACTTCTCTAAGATTTGAGGTGTTGTGTAGTGTATGCTCTTGTTGCACTCTGTGTGGATGTTGACTGTCAGGACAGCAGCAGTGTCCCTCCAGTGATAGACGAAGTACACAAACCATGTACTTGAGTTAATGTAGAGATCCACTAGTTAAACTATTACTCCAGTAAAAGTGTTCCCATTAAACTTTCACTTAAGTAAATTACAAAAGTATTTGCCTTCAAATGTACTTAAGTATGCAAAGTACTTCAATTTATTATGGTTATAATTTTCTATAATTTTTCTCAGAAGACTCTTGCTTAATCAACTCAGTTTATGTGAAAAGACACTAATGTTACTCTTAGCACACCAATCTATAAATAGAATGATATTAATTAGTCAAACACTGAATGATATATATTAATTATTAAGTATTATGAGCCCAAAAACTTCTTCGTCAAAAAAAAAGAAAAAGTGGCACAAATAAGGCCTCAGGTGTTGTGTCAAGTAAGATTCAGTAGTTTCTTTCATCATTTACTCCGCTCAAAATGTTCTGCTTGCTGTTGAACGGACACTGTTCATGCTAAGCCGATACCACCAAGCAGCAATCAAAACAAAGTCAATACAGAGTGTACGCTCTACCCTGATTGGTGGCCTGCTGCGTGCTTGACCAGTTAAGTTTAATTACTCATAAATTAAAAGGAACAAGTGATTTCTTAAAATATAGTTGAGTAAAAAGTAAGACATTTGATGACTTTGAAATGTAGTGAAGTCTCTACAAATGGAAATACTTCAGTAACAATTACAATAACAAATAACATTTACTTAATCACTGTCCACCACTGTGTCCCTTACACAGTCTGATGTGACAGGATGCTCTGCTCTAGATAAACAGCATTGACTTTCTTGACAATTTCGTTTCCTATACTGAGATGCATAGTTGTTTTCTGACATCCTGAAATGTTGAAATTATGTATTTGTCCTTCAGACTATCTTAATGCTGGCTTCATTGTGAACGTGATGTTAATTAATTTTTTTTATCAGTATGTGCAGTAGTACTATTAAATCAGTATTTGTACAACATATGCAAAATGACATTCTAATGTGCAGGAGCATTAATGCTGAGACATGATTGACAGTCATTCATAGATATGACACATCTCAACATCAACTTTCTGAACTCAGTTCACATATATATGACAAAGTTAACATCAACTTTCTGAACTCAGTTCATTATAATGACAACAATATATGAGCAAATATTTTTTTAAACAACTACAAAAATAGCTAAGAAAGACACAAGAATGAAACACATGAGGATAATAATTTTATAGGTTAATTTGCTTATTAAAATGCTGTTAAGCAAGTACTGCAAGTATAAAATCATACAAGGATACATTTCAGACAAAATATAAAAAAGGCAAAAAATAAATATGATTTTAAGCTTGTTATTTAGCAGTAAGTAAGCATTTTTTATGTTTATGCCTAATGTTGATATTTATAACTAATATTCTACTCCACCCAAAATCACTTTTAGCTTCAGAAAAAAACAGATAATCTTTTACAACAAACAATCTTTTAGTGTTCACAAACACTCACATTGCTCTACTCACATTACTGTATTATTAAACAGCAGTGCTTTGGTTGGAAGCAGAATGGAACATAACTGAGAACAGGATGTTTGTTTAGGAGAAGAAACAATCTCTACAGTGGGTAAAGAAATGTGAAAGAGCAGCATGGTGGGTGGACTGATTATAAGGTTATAAATGCCTTTCAAAAGATTATTCAAGGAATAAACCAGAGAGAATTATCGGTAAACTGTATTTTATATTGCTAGGCTAAAGTGTAGATATCGACTCTAAACAGGAGATTAGCTGTTGTAGATCAATAGAAAATATATTGCTATAAGAATACTTGCTCACAGAAACTTCTAGATCAGATCCTGCAACGAAACAGGGACTAAACCACATCTGGGCACAAAACTAACATATTTTATGCTCACTTTGCCTGTGGACTTGAGGCAACTTGAGGTTCAGAAGAGCTCTGGAGCCCCCAGCAGATATCAGTACAGATTTGTTTTTACAAACATCTTCTTCTTCTTCTTCTTTCGGCTTCTTCCATTAGGGGTTGCCACAGTGGATCATCCTTCTCCATACCCTCTGTCCTCTACATCTGCCTCTTTCAAACCAACTACCTGCATGTCTTCCTTCACCACATCTATAAACCTCTTCCTTGGTCTTCCTCTTTTCCTACTTCCTGGTGGTTTCCTCCATTCCCATTCTCAGCATTCTCCTAACGATATACCCCATGTCCCTCCTCTGCACATGTCCAAACCATCTCAATCGCGCCTCCCTGACCTTGTTTCCCTGTCCCTCTAATAAACTTATTTCTAATTCTGTCCATCCTCGTAACTCCCAATGAAAATGTCAACATCTTCAGCTCTGCTACCTCCAGCTCCACCTCCTGGCGTTTAGTCAATGCCACTGTCTCTAAACCATACAACATTGCCGGTCTCACCACAGTCCTATAAACTTTTCCTTTCACTCTTGCAAATCACATATCACTCCTGCCACTGCTCCCTACTCTCACCACAAATCACAATATCTTCCGCAAACATCATAATCATAGTCAACGGACGCTCCAGTCTGACCTCGTCCATAAACCTGTCCATCAACACTACAAACAGGAAAGGGTTTAGAACTAATCCTTGATACAGTCCAAACTCCCCCTTGAAGCAGTCTGTCGTTCCTACTGCACACTTCGGCAAGTGCATTGATGACGTGACCATCTCCAAGACTATAACTACAAGCTCCAACCAGAAGCCATGGATGACCGCCATGGTGCATGCGCTGCTAAAAGGGGACAGCACGGCCTTGAAGACAGCGAGGGCCGAACTTTCCCGTGCAATCAGAGAGGAAAAGCACGCACACTCCAAGAGAATCCACGGCCACTTCCAGGACAGCGGAGACACCCGGCGCATGTGGAAGGGCATCCAGGCAATCACGAACTGCAAGACAACATCACCTGCATGTGACCGTGACACCTCCCTCCCAGATGCGCTGAACGACTTCTACACCCGGTTCGAGGTGCAGAACAACATGGCAGAGAGGAAGACCACAACTCCTTCCAGTGACCATGTGCTCTGTCTAACCACAGCTGAAGTGATGAAAACTCTATGCAGAGTTAACCCAAGGGAAGTCTGCTGGACCAGACAACATTCCTGGCAGAGTGCTCAGAGAATGTGCAGAACAGCTAGCAGATGTCTTTACAGACATCTTCAAAATCTCCCTGAGCAGTGCCATTGTTCCTACGTGCCTCAAGACGATAACCATCATTTCCGCGCCAAAGAAGTCTACTGTCTCCTGCCTCAATGACTATCATCCCATTGCGCTCACACCCATCGTGATAAAGTGCTTCGAGAGGCTCGTCATGAGGCACATCAAGACCCAAATTCCACCCTCACTGGACCCCATTCAGTTTGCGTATCGTCCAAACTGCTCCATGGATGATGCCATCTCCACAACCCTTCATCTGGCCCTTACCCACCTAGACAACAAGGACTCATATGTACAAATGTTGTTCATAGACTTCAGCTCAGCCTTTAACACAATCATCCCTCAACACCTGATTGAGAAGCTGAGCCTACTGGGCCTGAACACCTCCCTCTGTAACTGGATCCTGGACTTTCTGACTGGGAGACCTCAGTCAGTCCGGATCGGAAACAGCATCTCCAGCACCACCACACTGAGCACTGGTGCACCTCAGTGCTGTGTGCTCATTCCACTGCTGTTCACTCTGCTGACTTACGACTGTGTAGCAATACACAGCTCGAATCACATCATCAAGTTTGCCGAGCAAAGGTTAACAGCCTGGTGTGGAGCGAACAACCTGTCTCTGAACGTTGACAAAACGAAAGAGATGGTTGTTGACTTCAGGAGAGCACAGAGTGACCATTCTCCACTGAACATCAATGGATCCTCCATGGAGATCGTCAAGAGCACCAAATTTCTTGCTGTTCATTTGGCGGGAAACCTCACCTGGTCACTCAACACCAGCTCCATCACCAAGAAAGACCAGCAGCATCGCTACTTCCTGAGAAGGCTGAGGAAAGCTCATCTCCCGCCCCCCTCCTGACCACATTCTACAGAGGGACCATTGAGAGCATCTTGAGCATCTGCATCACTGCCTGGTTTGGGAACTGCACTGTCTTAGAACGCAAGACCCTACAGAGGATAGTGAGGACAGCTTAGAAGATCATGGGAGTCTCCATTCTATCATGGAAATTTACACCACACGCTGCATCTGCAAAGCCAACAGAATTGTGGACGACCCCACACACCCATCACACACACTCTTCACCCTCCTGCAGTCAGGAAAGCAGTAGCATTTGGGCCGTCACATCCAGACTGTGCAACAGTTTCTTCCCTAAAGCCATCCGGCTTCTCAACACAAAACTGAACTGAAACTAATCTTGTCTTGCACTTGTCTTGTGTTGTCTTTGCACTGTTTGCACCAGGTTGTGGTGAGGACACTTGGTCCTTAGCTCTGTGTTTTCTGTGATATAGCTCTATGTTGTTTTATGTAGCACCAGGGTTCAGGAGGAACGTTGTTTCATTTCATGTGTACTGCATCAGCTATATATGGTTAAAATGACAATAAAAGCTTCTTGACTTGACTTGACTTGACTCTTGACACTTCACTGCTGTCACACTGTCCTTGTACATCTCCTGCACCACCCTCACTTCTTCATACAATACCACAACTCCTCTCTCGGCACCCTGTCGTACGGTTTCTCTATATCCATAAACACACAATGCAACTCTGACCTTCTGACGTCTGACCTTCTCTATACTTCTCCATCAATATTCTCAAAGCAAATAAGGCGTCTGTGGTGCTCTCCCTCTGCATGAAACCATATTGTTGCTCACAGATGGTCACCTCTTCTCTCAGCCTGGCTTCCACTACTCTTTCCCATAACTTCATGGTGTGACTGATCAACTTTATTTCCTAGTAGTTACTGCAGCTCTGCACATCTCCCTTATTCTTAAAGATCGGTATCAGCACACTCCTTCTCCATTCCTCAGGCATCCTCTCACTTTCCAAAATCTTGTTGAACAACCTGTTTAAAAACTCCACTGCCATCTTTCCTAAACATTTCCATGCTTCTATGTCTTCTGGTCCAACCGACTTTCCACTCTTTATCTTTTTAATCGCTGTTCTCACTTCCTCCTTACTAATACCTATCCACTTCCTGCTTCACCATCTTCACACCACCCAACCTTCTCTCTCTCTTATTTTCCTCAGTCAGCTGCTCAAAACACTCCCTCCATCTTCTCAACACACTCTCCTATCTCCTATTGCCCTTTATTGCAGCACATCCTTCCCAGCTCAGTCCCTCTGCCTGACCAATCGGTATAAATCCTTTTCTCCTTCCGTAGTGTCCAACTTCATATACAGCTCCTCATATGGTTTTTGCTTGGCTTTTGCCACATCCCTCTTTATCTGCTGCCGCATCTCCTTGTACTCCTGCCTACTTTTCTCATCACTCTGTCGATCCCAATTCTGATTCGCCAACACATTTCTCCTTATGCTTTCCTGCACTTCCCTATTCCACCACCACGTCTCTTTGTCTTCCTGTCTATTTCCAGATGTCACACCAAGTACCTTTCTAGCTCTCTCCCTTATCACTTCTGCAGTAGTTGCCCAATCAATCAGCACATCTTTACCACCACCGAGCCCCTGTCTGACCGCTTCCCAGAATCTTACACTACAGTGTTCCACCTTCAGTTTCTACCATCTTATTCTCCTTTCAGTCCTCACTCTCCTCCTCTTCTTCTTCACCTCCAAAACCATCCTACAGACATCTTCAGGTTGCATCTCCTACATAGAACATAATCCACCTGTGTGCACCTTTCTCCACTCTTATATGTCACCCAATGCTCCTCCTTTTTCTTAAAATAAGTATTCACCACTGGACTTCCACATTCCTCTCCTTAAGGCCATACCTACCAATCACCTCCTCATCACCTCTGTTCCCTTCACCTACATGCCCATTAAAGTCTACCCTATTCACCAATCGTTCATTCCTAGGTACACCATCTACCACTTCATCTAACTCACTCCAGAATTTTTCCTTCTCCTCCATCTCACAACCCACTTGTGGAGCATAAGCACTGATGACGTTTATCATCACCCCTTCAACTTTCAGCTTTACTTTCATCACCCTATCAGAAACTATCTTCACCTCCACTACACTCTTAATAAACTCTTTCTTTAGAATCACCCCTACACCATTTCTCTTTCCATCCACACCATGGTAGAACAGTTTAAACCCACCTCCAATGTTCTTGGCCTTACTCCCTTTCCACTTGGTCTCCTGAACACACAACATATCTACCTTTCTCCTCTCCAGTCATACCAGTCATAGTACCAACAATTAAAGTATCAACCCTAACCTCCACTCTCCTACACTTCTCCTTTTCCAGCTGTCTCTGTAGACGTCTTCCTCCTCTCCTTCTCTACCTTCGGTTATCGGTAGCCAAATTTCCATCTGTACCCTGTTGGCAAACAATACCTGTGGCGGTCGTTGGTAACCCGGGCCTTGACCGATCCGGTATGAATTTCTGATCTGTGATCCGCATATTTGATTTGGCACATGTTTTACGCTGGATGCCCTTCTTAACTCAATCCTCCCCATTTATCTGGGCTTGGGCCCAGCACTAAGAGTGCAATGGCTTGTGCAACCCTAATGGTTGGGTTTTACAGGATTTTTTTTTACAAACATGCCTCAAAATACAATCTACACCTCGCTGTACTTTAGTTGAAACCACACAAATGCCATGATGCTAATGAAATAATGATTATAAGCTGAGAAATAATAGATCTTTTTTGTCAGAATAGAAGACAAAGCTTAATAATAGCAGACCTTATTAAAACAGCATGACTGCATCTCATTTGTATAGACAATATAAAGTTTTAAAGAGCCGATTACGCTCTTCTCCTTGAGCACTAATGAAGAGTCGACCCAATCAAATGTAAGAATTTACATTCCTTTTTACTCATTTAATGTGCTCTGAATTATATGAGCATCTAATTATCTGATAAATGTCTAGTAGACTCTCTAAAAAAAGGAAAAGTCACATAGCTATATTATTCACTTAGTGATTAATCAATTCACGGTTACAGTTTGATAGACTCAAATACTTTCGGTTTAGCATTAGAATTTTTAGTCAGCATTCTTTTACAATCCTAGATTTAAAGACTGATTTCATGAAAAACTGTTACCTTTTGTTAAATAAATTACATATTTTTAAGTTCTAGTTTAAGGGTTGTTGTCCTTTTTTGCTTTTCTTTTCTCTTTACCTAACACAAATAACCACTACAGAAATGTTTGCTTGCAGCGCGATAACTCAATGTACTACCTGACGTGATCTGTTCGGTAGAGAATGGATTGAAATATCTTCTGCAAATTCCTTGAAATGCCTTGAAAGTGCCCTTTGTGGTCCAGAAGAGTGAATTTTGTGTGATTGATTTAGAAAGAGGATGACATATAAAACCTCAATAAACAAAGAATGACAAAAATAATTATGATAGGAGAAAGATTGATTACTTATCAAAAAAAGATAGATCTTAAGTGAAAACATAATACGTTTTTTTTTTCTTTGAAAAAAGTGCCTGGAGTAGAAAAAGCACTGATTCATATTTTTAGGGGTAAAGAATATAGAAATTTTATAAATGCACCTACATGCACATTCTGGGACAATAGCAGTAAATCTGTGAACCAATCGGAAACCCATGTAAACAGAAGGAGATGATAAGATGTCACATAAAGAAATCTGAGCTCAAAACTGAATTGGAAACCCTGGAAAAGTTAGACTGGCCACTGCATGACCGACCTAATTAGCAATAATTATCACATACATTGACTGTGACATATCTGATAAACTGAGGAAATATAGCAATATTATTTGAAGATGACTAAATTATCATTTGTTTTTCAGTTGTAACTAACAGTGGTAATGAACATTCCTACAGTGTTTTGTACCAACACAAACATGCCTGCCAAATACTGTGTATAATTATACATATGGCTTGAACTGAATTTCAGGTGATCTTTGCTTAGGGAGGGTTTATAATATGCTTGGAAAAAGAAAATCACATTTATCAAATTGATGTCAAAACTGCAGTGTAGTACTACTCAATGACGTCTTTGAAAGTGCTTTTTCATAGAAAATGAAAAAATATTTTGTATGTTCTAAGGTTTGTGGAAATAATATGTGCTTCTTTGCCAAGCTGCTACCACAAAGGTGGAAGCACATGTGGAATGGCTTTGTATGCTGGAGTTTACAATTTTCCTTCACAGGAACTAAGCAGTCCAAACTAAGGTTTGAGTGGAAGAACTTGACAAAGTCCTGACATAAACCCCACTGAACACATTTGAGATAAAGTGGAAGGCTGCACCATAGACCTCCTCACCCCAGACTGCACCCCAGAACTCCTCACCTAACACCTATCAGTGCCTCACCTCATAAATGCTCTTGTGGGTAAATGAGCACATATTTTAAGTCACATACCAAAATCTAGTGGAACACTTCTCCAGAAAAAGTGAGGTTATTATCACAGCATATATCACCATTATGTGTTTAGTAAAATGTTTTTTTAAACACTGGGAACCATGGGGGAGGACACTGTTGGTGATTTAGTCAAAATTTAGAGGCACACTTTTTAACCAGCATGACTACCACAGCGACATGCCATCTCATCTGGTTTGCACTTAGTGGAACCATTATTTGTTTTCCAACTGTACAATGGTCTCAAACACATCTCTAGGTTATGTAAGAGCTATTTATGCAAGAAGGAGAGCGATGGAATGCTGCATCAGATGACCTGGCCTCGACAATCACCTGATTTACAGTTGAGATGGTTTGGGATGAGTTCAATTAAATTAAATTCTCCACTGCTGTGCTTTCTCCACTTTCTTCAAGTAGCTGCATGTATCAAATTCAAAACACTGATGCTTGCCTACAAGGCCAAAAATGGACCAGCACCATCTTACCTTAGATACCTCATCACACCTCGCACTGCACAATGAACTTCCCCTAGATGTCCGAAAAGCGGAGTCACTGGCTATCTTTAAGCAACGAGACCACAGCGCCGGCGGCGAGACCGTAAACAAAGGAGGGGGAAGCGAGGCAGCATCAGGGCTAAGCTAAGGCTAAACCCGCATCAACCATCGATTCCAAGCATCTTCCTTGCTAATGTACGGTCTCTCGCAAACAAAATGGATGAGCTGCTGCTCCGGATATCATCACACAAACGGATTAAGGAATGTAATATCATGATTTTTACGGAAACATGGCTCAACAACAACATTTCCAGCAGCGCCATTGAGCTCGGGGGTCGCAGTGTTTTTCGGGCGGACAGGACGGCAGAGGATTCTGGTAAGCGCAGAGGTGGAGATCTGTGCATTTATGTTAACAACTCATGGTGCACGGACTCTACTGTTACTGAAAGTCATTGCTCTGTTCACTTAGAGTATTTGATGATTAAGTGCAGACCCTTTTATTTACCGAGAGAATTCTCAGCCATTGTTGTGACTGCGGTGTACATTCCGCCGGATGCTAATGCTAAGCTAGCTATGGAGGAACTTCACGCAGCTATCAGCAAACAGCAGTCTGCACATCCTGAAGGAGCTATTGTTGTTGCTGTAGATTTCAACCACTCCAACCTGAAATCTGTTTTACCAAAATTTCACCGCAATGTCTCCTGCTCTACCAGAGGGGACAAAACACTGGACCAGGTGTACACAAACATACCTGGGGCATACACAGCCATTCCCCTCCCCCACTTGGGTCAGTCTGATCACCTCTCTTTGTTCATGCTACCCAAATACACACCACTGATCAAACGTGTGAAAACAGCTATGAGGACACTAAAGGTATGGCCAGAGGGGGACATTTCTTCTCTACAGCAACAGTTTCAGGATACTGACTGGAACATGTTTGCCTCACAGGCCACACTGGACTCTCACACAGACATGGACATTTACACATCATCTGTTTTGGACCATATTAACACATGCATTGACAATGTCACTACCGTCAAACACGTGAAATGCTTTCCTAACCAGAAGCCGTGGATGAACTCTGAAGTCCGTCTCCTGTTGAAAGCAAGAGATGCTGCCTTTAAATCTAGCAGTGCAGAAGACTACAACAGAGCCAGGTCCAACCTGAAAAGAGGCATCAGGAAAGCAAAACTCATATTCAAACTCCACATAGAAGAGCACTTCCACAACTCTGACCCCAGACGCATGTGGAAAGGCATGCAGTCCATCACAGACTACAAACCTACAGCTCAACCAGCCTTCCAACCGAATGAACTCAATCACTTTTTTGCTCGTTTTGACCAAAGCACAGGACATTTTACACCAACCACGGACTCTTCTACTGCTTACAGCCCACTTTCACTCTCAACAACGGACGTCTATTCAGTGTTTAGCAGAGTGGATGCACGCAAGGCAGCTGGCCCGGATGGCATACCGGGACGTGTTCTCAGAGCATGCGCTGGACAACTGGCACAGGTTTTTACTGACATTTTCAACCTGTCACTGGCCCAAGCCACAGTTCCTACATGCCTGAAGACCACTACCATCATACCTGTGCCTAAGCACTCAGCTGCTGAATGCCTGAATGACTTTCGCCCAGTTGCACTCACCCCCATTGCTATGAAGTGCTTTGAGAAACTTTACAGAACACGTCAGCTCTGGTAAAAAAATGCACAACAGCGCCTGTACTTCTTGAGAAGTCTCAAGAAATCTCATCTGTCCCCGGGGATTTTAACGAGTTTCTACCGCTGCATCATTGAGAGCATCCTGACCAACTCCATCACCGTATGGTACAGAGTCTCCACTGTGTGTGAACGTAAAGCACTGCAAAGGGTGGTCAAAACCGCCCAACGCATCACTGGCACCCAACTACCTGCCATTGAACACCTTCACCACAGCAGATGTCTGCGCAGAGCTTACAACATTATCAAGGACTCTTCACATCCCAGTCATAAACTATTTAACCTCCTTCCATCAAGAAGGAGATACAGGAACTTACGCACCAGAACCAGCAGGTTCAGGGACAGCTTTTTTCCATCCACCATCACACTACTGAACTCTACACTACACCGCTAGATCACTACAAAACAAACACAAATCAAAACACTGTATATAACCTCTGTACAATACATGTACATATTACATAGTATATCTTTTACTCCTCATTACATCTGCACTATTTTTATCTATATGTATCTTTATATGATTACTGTACATTCTGCCCAACATTTCACATTCATTTGTGTATATAACGTGTATATATATATAATATTTTTTTTTTTTTTTATATATATAGTAGACTGTTTATTCAGCTTGCTAACTCCTTAAATGCCATAATCTTGTGATCTTGTAACCTTTCACTTCTGCACATTCCTTTTCAATGCCATAGCCTTAGAACCATTTCTGAACCTTTACATTTATTCACTGTATGTCTTATATTTATTCACTGTACTCCTGTATGTCCACAAATCTCTGCACTGTAATAGCCTTTATATTTATTCACTGTATATCCTTTCATATATACCACTTGCTGTAAATATGCTAGATATTTTTCTGCACTTTTGCACGACTGCTACATTTTGCACTTCTGGTAGATGCCAAACTGCATTCCGTTGCTGTGTACCTGTACTATGCAATGACAATAAAGTTCTATCTATCTATCTATCTATCTATCTATCTATCTATCTATCTATCT
>JAAIIK010000030.1:3838597-3851053 GCA_014706435.1 Silurus glanis
CTATCTATCTATCTATCTATCTATCTATCTATCTATCTATCTATCTAATCTAGCATACCAGTGTAGATTTATTCATTGCTAAAGACTCAAAGCACTTTTTTTGTACGTCGCTCTGGACAAGGGCGTCTGCTAAATGCCGCAAATGTAAAAATAAATTTTTATTTGTATAGCACTTTTAACAGGTGACAGGAAGAGAAGGATATGGATTATTATGTGTCCTTATTGTTGTATGAAAGTTAAAGACACTGTGCAGTTGGGGACACCGGCAAGACTCGCTATGGCAGCATAACTAAAAGGGAGAAGCAGAAGGTAACACCGACATGAGGGTTCTCTGGAATAAGAGACGACCCACCACACCACCTTCAACAAACCTGAGTGAGGGGACGACAGCATACAAATATCCCAGTTCACCAAACACTCTATAACTCCAGATCTGCTCCTTTACCTAATAAAAATCTACTGCTAAAAGACTTGACTAAATAAATATGTTTTCAGTCTCGACTTGAACACTGAGACTGTGTCTGAGTCCCGAACACTGATTGGAAGGATGTTCCATAACTGTGAGGCTTTATAAGAGAAAGATCTTTCCCCTGCTGTAGTCTTTATTATTTGAGGTACCAACAAATAGCCTGCACCTTTTGATCTAATTGGGGGATCATATTGGTACTGAAGTTCTCTCAGATACTGCGGCGCGAGACCGTTAAGTAGTAGTATTCTATAATCAATGCGAAATTTAATTGGGAGCCAGTGTTGTCTGATTAAAACAGGGGTGATGTGGTCATTTTTCTAGATCTAGTGAGGACTCTTGCTGCTGCATTCTGAACTAACTGAAGCTTATATATGCACTTACTCGAACACCCAGACAGTAAAGCGTTACAGTAGTCTAATCTAATGTAACAAAAGCATGAACTAGTTTTTGAACAGTCTTTGACTGTTGTACACACTGAGACAAAAACACCATCTAGAGATGCTACTTTTACTTCTAAAGTTTACTTCTAGCTGCATGTGGTCCTAGTAAAAGTACTTCTGTCTTATCCAAGTTAAGCAAAAGGAAGGTTTTAAGCATGCACTGTCTAATGTCCTTTACACACTCAACATTTTAAAGCTGATCTTTCTCATCTGGCTTTGCTGAAATCTACAGCTGTGTATCATCAGCATAAAAATGGAAGCGAATACCATGTTTATGTACAATTTCAACCAGAGGCAACATATATAAAGAGAAAAGCAGTGGGCCTAAGACAGATCCTAGCAGAACACCAAACTTCACCTCAGAGAGTGTGGAGAACTCACCATTTAGCTATCAGTCAAATAAGACCTAAGCCAAGAGAGAGCTGTTTCCTTTATTGCAACAACGTTCTCTAGTCTAGCAAGCAGGATAGTATTATTAATGGTGTCAAAAGCTGCACTAAAGTCAAGCAAAAAAAGTAAGGAGACAAAACCCTGATCAGAGGCCAATAACAAGTCATTTACCACTTTAACTAGCGCTGCCTCTTTTATTCCTAAGTAGATGTGAGCATAACTGCTGTGCTACAACCTTTTCTGAAATCTTGGAGATAAAGCGGAGGTTTGATATTGGCCTGTAGTTTGACAGCTGACAAGGGTCACGGTCAGGATTCTTAATTAGGGGGTTGATAACTGCCAGTTTGAAGGATTTAGGTACATAACCAGTGCTGATCAATTTTAAAACAGGTTCAATTACCTCTGGAATTATCTGTTTGAAGAAACTCGTAGGCAAGGGATCGAGAATGCAGGTTTATGATTTTAATGAGGAAAGAAATTAAATTAAGTCATTCCCTTGAAAATGGGTAAATCTTTGTAATTGGTTGTCTGTTACTTACACTGCTGTCTTCAGGGTTATTTACAAAAATACTTTGGATTTATATTAATCGTCTGGATTTTTTGCATGATGTTTTCGACTTTATTATTAAAAAAGTTCATGAAATCATTACTACCTTTTGATGGTGTGCATTAATGGCGTGCTTTTTTCCTGTTAATTATGCTACTGTGCTGAATAAAAATCCAGGATTATGCTTGTTATTTTCTATGAGGGTGGAGAAATATGCTGATCTAGCAGCACTAAGAGCTTTTCTATAACTTAGAAGGCTCTCAGCATCTTTTAGACATATTAACCATGTTACAAAAACAGCCTTCTTCTTTATCATTAATAAACAAGCTACAGTTAGTCCAGAATGCAGCAGCTCACAAGGTCGAGAAAATATAATCATATAACCCCAATCTTATCATCCCTACACTGGCTACCTTTTAAGATTCGAATCAACTACAAACTACTGCTTCTTACTTATAAACCACGAAATGGTTTGGCTCCCATGTATCTTTCCAGTCTTTTAACATGCTACAATCCGTCACACTCCCTGACATTTAAAAACTTCGGACTTCTAGTAGTTCCTAGAATAGCAAAGTCCACTAAAAGTGGTATAGCATTCTCACATCTAGCTCCTAAACTTTGGAATAGTCTTCCTGACAGTGTTCGGGGCTCAGACACACTCTCCCAGTTTAAGTGCAGATTAAAGACGTATCTTTTTAGCAAAGCCTACACATAACATACGTCTCACATCATAACCTTGTGCTCCAGAACATCTGATCACATCACATTATCAACTTGTGCTGTTAACTTGCGCTAATTTCTCTCCACTGCTTCTCTATCTCTCCCCATCCCGAGGTTGCTCCAGCCCAAGTCACGTCCCACCTTATGAAGATTCTGGACCTTTTAAAAAGTAGATGCCTCCAAACATCCCGAACCATCTAGAGACGTACCAGCACTAATTGGATCCCACTTCATGTGGAGTTTGGACATTGGACTTCTTTGAGTGTTTAAAGGCTTTGGCATGGAGAAGCTGGTGTTGGATCTATGATGATCTCAAATGTTGAGCTATTTTATGAGTTCAGTAGCTCCTAGTTTTATAACCACAAATGACTGTATAAGACTGTAGAAAGAACAATACTCATAATCTTACACTCCAGTGCTCATGTTAGTTCTCACTCTCCAGTGTTCTGTATTGTTTAAAGATTTATGATCACACTCTTGATGTCACCCCAATGAGGATGGGTTCCCCTTTTGAGTCTAGTTCCTCTCAAGGTTTTTTCCTCATAACATCTAAGGGAGTTTTTCCTTGCCACAGTCGCCATGGCTGCTCATCAGGGATAAATGCACACCATTCACCTTAACTGTTGACGGTCCCCTGGTGGTCTAGTGGTTAGGATGCGGTGCTCTCACCGCTGCGGCCCGGGTTCGATCCCCGGTCAGGGGGAATCAACCCCAGCCACTCTTAGTGCCGGTCCCAAGCCCGGATAAATGGGGAGGGTTGCATTAGGAAGGGCATCCAGCGTAAAAACATGTGCCAAATCAAACATGCGGATGATCCGCTGTGGCGACCCCTAACGGGAGAAGCCGAAAGAAAGTTTATTCACCTTAACTGTTGAGTTCTGTAAAGCTGCTTTGAGACAATGTCTGTTGTGACAAGCGCTATAGAAATAAACTTAACTTGACTCTTCTTCCATGCTTTTTTAAATACTGTGCTATTTTTTTTTCTCCCTGATCATTTTGGTTTTAAGGGGAGCTGCATTATCTAGAGTGTAACGGAACGTTGATTCTAGGCATTCAGTGGCTCAGTCGAGCTCAGACGGAGATCTAATTAATATCGACAGTTCCGGGTTATTGATAAAGCTCGCTGCTGTAGTTGACGTGAATGTACACTTAACATGGTAACGTGGCAAGGTACTAATGCAATGACTGAGGCAGATTTTAAAAGAGATGAGGTAATGATCTGAAATAGCTCCAGACTGTGGTATTATAACTATATTTTTTATTTTGAATTTAAATGTTACTAATAAATTAAGAGTATGTCCACAGCTATGCGTGGGTCTTATAATATTCTGATTAATTCCAACTGAATCTAGAATGGACACAACTGCTGATCTTAAGAAGTCTTCGTGATTATCAACATGAATATTAAAGTCACTAACAATTAATGCTTTGTCTAAAAAAGTGGCTAATTTTTGTGATGAAATCTGCAAATTCTATGAGAAAATCAGAGTACCTGGGGGTCTATAAATAATAATGAATGGAATTGACTGACTAGTTCTGCTTTTGGACACTAAATATTTTATGTTGGTATAAAAAGAACTTTTAATGTTTTACATTTGTGTTTAGTTTTATTGTGTGATGCTTAGATTATTATTATAAATAGCTGCAACTCTGCCTCCTCTGTCATTTAGGGCTGGTGTATGTACCCAGGAGGACTCACTTCATTTAATGCTACATATTCATTCGGTTTAATCCACGTTTTTGTCAAACACATTATATTAAACTCCTGGTCGGTAATAGTTTCGTTTATAGTCAGCACTTTTAATGTGAGAGAGCTAATATTCAACAATCCTATCTTTAGATAAGAGGTGCTGGCTGTACATTCAGTCCTATTTAATTTAATATTAATCAGGTTACTTAAACAGACTTTCTAAATTGGACCAGGGAGTGAAGGAAAAGCAGCCAACATGCACTCAACACCTCTGGGAATTCCTCAAGATTGTTAAAAAACCATTCCACACTGTAAAAAATAAACCGTACATTTTATGGTAAAAAGCTGTGGTTGCCAGAACTTTACCGTCAAAAATACAGTAGGAACGTTATTGGTTGTACAGGATTGCACCCATTGTAGTGTATATTTTACGGATTTGAATTGTTTTTTTTTTTTACAGTTTATAACTGTCTAATCAGGGGGAGTGGTGGCTCCAGCGGTTAAGGCGCTGGGTTATCGATCGGAGGGTCTGGGGTTCAAGCCCCGGTATCGCCAAGCTGCCACTCTTGGGCCCTTGAGCAAGGCCCTTAACCCTCTATGCTCCAGGGGACCCTTACGAGAAAAATAAATCAAGGACCGTGACGTCGGAGCGACGTGGGGCCGCCTTCCCGTGGGCTCAATACAAGCCTGTCTACTACCGCTGCGTGGAGGCTGCGTTTCTTCTTGGCACACCTGCACTGCTGGGCCAGGCTGCTGTGGTGTACTGCTGTTGGCAGGAGCAGGTAGAGACATGAGCTCAGCCTCAGCGAAAGCCCTTTTTTTGACTTGTTCCACCTTGTCTGGGTCACTGTAGGTTGTGCGGAACCTTGGGTCCATCAGTGAGGACATGTCCAAGAGTTCATCCTTCACAGGGTCGCTGTATTTGTCGCCAAGGTACTGCATTGTTTCTTTTTATTGTTTTAGTGAGCTCTGTGTCTTCCTCCTCTGGCTGTAGGAGACTGGTTTTGAACAGATGGAGCACCGGTTTAATGTAGGAAACACTGACATAAGACTCCCCGGAGAGTGCATCGGTAAAGTCTTGAAATGGTTTCACAGCTTTATTTATGGACTCCAACACATCTAGATCTTACCAAGTGGGCACAAGATGACTACTTTTCTCGTCCAAACCGAGGACACGGACCATGGCCTTCTCCTGCTCGAGAAATCTCTATCATTTTTTGCCGGGAACCCCATCTGGTCGGGGACTGTTACTAGCTGATGAGGGGTAGACCAAGCTCCGCCTGTACGTCAGTCATGTCTCTTCTTTTTTTTTCCAGCTGTAAGAAAAGGCAGAAAAAGCCTTTTTACACACCCCAGTGGCACGTTCGATCCGTGGGTCCTTCACACCATTCTCTGTAATAAATAAAGAATACAATCAAAAGACATTTTAGTAAAACATGACCTTCATTCACAAATTTTTAATGGTATTATTACTACTCTTACCGATAATGCTTATCGATCCGGTACATTAACAGTATTCTTATCGGTTCTTTTTGTTATATATAATAAAATAAAAATTAAGAACATTGCTTTAAATTCTAAACTGTATCTATAAAATGTAAATCTACAGCAAAAGAAACAATGTTTGAACAAAATAAATAAACATCTAGGCCATTTGTAAATGTAGCAGTTTGCAGGTATTTTTGTGTAAGTTAAGACAATTGTACGGTGGCCAAGAAGTGCAAAACAAATTAACAAATCCGAAAACACAACGACAAAATTCAGACAAACCGGAAAATGTAGGTATAGTTTCCGAATGGAAACTTGATCAGTTTCCATTCGCAAATTATACCTACCTTTTCCGGTTTGTCGGATTTGTCGTTGTGTTTTTGGATTTGTTAATGTGTTTCGTGCAACGATTCAGACAAACCGGAAAAGGTAGGTAGTTTGTGAATGGAAACTTACAGATCATTGGACGAGACACCTGTCACTCACCTGTATATCTTGACTGACAGGTGTCTTGTCCAATGATCTGTAAGTTTCCATTCACAAACTATACCTACCTTTTCCGGTTTGTCTGAATCGTTGCACGAAACACATTAACAAATCCAAAAACACAACGACAAGTCAGACAAACCGGAAAAGGTAGGTATAGTTTGTGATTGGAAACTTATCAATCATTGGACGAGACACCGGTCATTCAAAGTATACAGGAAGTACAACCTTTTTTTCATTTATTTATTTATGTTTTTATTAAGCAATTAACCATATACAAACAACATGGCAATAACATGTACAATTTACATTACAATACACAGAACAGGTGCATGAAAATACAAATATATATACACATACATAAATACAATTTATAATAATAATAATAAAATTAAAGTAAAAAAAGTATAAAAATAAACAGGGCTATGGTTTATTCTGTAAATCATATTTTTCTATAAAGGACAAAAGATTCATTGCATTTTTCTTTCTAATCACTTTTAGGGCTTTTGTGAAAGAAATAAACAAATTATAAAATGCAAAAAAAAACTTTGGTTTCAAGTATTTCGATTTTGTATATAAAATGTTCCCATCAGAAGTATACTATTAACAAGAAAGTCGTCTCTGTTATTGTTTATCACAGTTTGGGTTTCTTGGTGGTCTAGTGGTTAGTATTTGGTGCTCTCACCGCCGCGGCCCGGGTTCGATTCCCGGTCAGAGAACTGAACCCAGCCATTAGGGTTGCACAAACAGTGCCGGGCCCAAGCCCGGATAAATGGGTAGGGTTGCGTTAGGAAGGTCATCCAGCGTAAAAACATATGCCAAATCGTAAAATTTCTTACATCTTTGTCATGATATACTGCAGCATCTCCAACATCACTGCATATGAATTTCCTTCCTCAAAGTATCTTTGAATTAATTCCAGTCTCCTTGCTTGCCAATGTTTATTTCTGTTATTTTTTTATATTTAAAGGTGCACTAATCCAAATAATATAAAGTTTAAAGTAAACGGAGAACTTTACACATGTACAAGAAACAAAGTTATAAGATTTCATACTTCCTGTATATTTTGAATATGACAGGTGTCTCGTCCAATGATCTGTAAGTTTCCATTCGCAAACTATACCTACCTTTTCCGGTTTGTCTGACTTGTTGTTGTTTTTGGATTTGTTATTTTGTTTTTGGATTTGTTAATGTGTTTTGCACTTCTCGGCCACCGTACAATTGGAACAAGAACAAAGGGGGAAAAAAATGGTCAAATACATTAAATATACAATTAAACGAATATACAAAATAAATAAATGCTTTATTTCAGGAAGAAACGTTACTGATCAGGCAAGTAATATGGCCCACAAAAGCATAATATTATAATATACTCATACATACACGTACGCGTGCAAGCACGGAGACACACACACACACACACACACACACACACAAGGGGCATGTATACCATTATGATTATTAATGGCAATTTTGTGGAAATATATATTGGTTTAATACAATGGATTAACTACATCATGCATTAATTTGGCTGTTGTTCACGTGTCTTTTGCGAATGTACATCACTTGAATGCATAGCCATTAGACTCTTACCTACGTATAGCATTGTGCAATCTGTGTCCAAAGCACTGGAGGTTGGGCCACTCGTTGTCATTCAGAGCTTTGATCATGTTGGTGCCGCTGTCCGTAGTCATACAGGTTAGTCGGTCTTCAACGAGGTTCCAAGAGCTCAGCATCTTTTAGCCCCTGGTCAATTATTTCCCCTTTGTGGTCGTCGGGAAAGTACGCCGTTTGGAGGCAGATGCTTCGCAGAGTCCAGTCGTCGTTAACGAAGTGCACCGTTAAACTGATATAGGGCTGCATCGTTCGACTGGACCATAAATCTGCAGTGGCGGAGTAAAACGTCAACGCTTCCAACTCCTTAGCAATTTTTTGGCATGTATTATTATATAGCTGAGGCAAGGCAACTTCAGAAAAATATGTCCGGCTTTGTAGCACATACCTGGGGTCCAAAACATTCAGCATATGAATAAACCTTGGCTTTTCCACAGCACCAAGATATGGGCACCATATCTTTTGCGATATACATTGCCACTGCATCCGTGATCGCTTTCCACCGGGCCCAATTTTTATCATACGGAACACAGTTTGTTAATGTTTGTAAGACTGTAGGTTGTGTTTTGGCGGGTGTGCTTGTGCTGCCGCTGTCTTGTTCATTTCGTAGGGCCTTACAGCTCTCCCACTCGACAGCATGCCCCTGTTTGAGGTGCTGCAGTAAATTGGTGGTACTGCTACCTTTGCTTGCAACAGCCTTCAAACACACTTTGCAGCGGGGTGTTGTTTGTGCTGCGTCTGATGCAGCAAAACCAAACCAATTACAGAGGACACTGTGCCTTTCGTGGGAACGAGTTCTTCTCTGCTCGCTGCCATGTTGTTTGTGTATCTGTATGGTAAACGTGCAGGGGGAGGGCTGAGTTCGTTCGAAACTATGGGAGCCCAGAGGGGAAAGTCGGCGGACATTAAACAGAAACCCGATTTTTATTAAAACAGATCGATGTAAACTACACATTCGAGTTAATCGATTTATCGCCCAGCCCTACACCATTTCTTTTTTTTATCCACATCATGATAGAACAGTTTAAACTGACCTCCAATGTTCCTGGCCTTACTCCCTTTCCACTTGGTCTCCTGAACACACAACATATCTACCTTTCTCCTCTCCATCATATCAGCTACCTCTCTCCCTTTACCAGTCATAGTACCAACATTTTAAAGTACCAACCTGAATCTCTACTCTCCTACAGTAACCAAATAGACCTCAGTGTCAGTAACCAAACAGACCTCATCCCTGCTGGGTTTCTGACATTCTTCCAACCATCTTCCTTTGTGTTTAGCAGAACAAAGAAATGTAAACAGGTTTGGAACAAACTGAGGGTGAGTAAATGACTATTTTCATTTTGGGGTCAACTATCCCTTTAAGGTTTTTGTAACGGTAACAAATACATGGACTTACTGGTCTCCTTTATGTTTATGGTAATAATGAGCCTTAAATGCCCCAAATGATCGAAATGTTTCATGACAATCTGTAGCAGCGCACTTGAACACGTCTCGTGGTTCATTACGGCGAAGTTTGACATTTAAAACATGCTCCCTAAGTGTTCGCACTGATATTCCACATAAATAACAAACATTTTTACCACATGAACAAACACGGTCTACTGCTGTTTTAAACACCTAAATGATGTTTCATGTCCCGGGGTGGAGTTTGCAAGTCTGACTACATGCGCTGCCTAGACATGCTTATGCGTCATGAAAACAGGTACAGGATACATGCTACTCATTTTTAAAACCACACACTGATTAAAACAGTTTAATCCAACTTACCAATGTGCTCAAACACATTTATCTTAAAGTATATTTTTTGTAGTAAAAAGTATATAATTTGTAGTTCAGCTCTGACAATGCTTCGCAAGAATTGCCATTTCGCCACTGCTGTAATGCGAGATAGCAAACGGTGCCGTGTGCTTCGCACTAATCAGTATTCAGCCAAATTCTTTGCCCACTGGCGCCAAGGCGCAACATCTAGTCAAGTCAAGTCAAGTTTATTTGTATAGCGCTTTTCACAACAGACATTGTCTCAAAGCAGCTTTACAGAAATCAACAGTCAAGGTGAATGGTGTGCGTTTGTCCCTGATGAGCAAGCCGTGGCGACAGTGGCAAGGAAAAACTCCCTTAGATGTTATGAGGAAGAAACCTTGAGAGGAACCAGACTCAAAAGGGGAACCCATCGTCATTTGGGTGACATCAAGAGTTTGATCATAAATCTTACAACAATACAGAACACTGGAGAGTGAGAACTAACATGAGCACTGGAGTATAAGATTATAAGTAAATGTTCTTTCTACAGTCTTTGGTATAAAAGTATAAAAGTAGGAGCTACTGAGCTCAACATTTGTGATCATCATAGATCCAGCATCAGCTTCTCCATGCCAGAGCCTTTAAACACTCCAGGAGGTCCAATTGGCACTCGTACGTCTGTAGATGGTTCGGGATGTTTGCGAGTTCGGCATCTACTTCTCCATGATCATCCATAGGTCCATAATCTTCACGAGGTGGGACGTGACTGGAGATGGCCAAACCTCAGAAAGCCTCGGGCTGGGGAGAGAAAGAGAAGCAGTGGAGAGCAATTAGCGTAGCTGCTGTTCATGATATTAACAGCAAAAGTTGATAATGTGCATGTGATCAGATGTTCTGGAGCACAAGGTTATGATGTGAGACGTGTTATGTGTAGGCTTTGCTAAAAAGATATTCTGCACTTAAACTGGGAGAGTCTATCATGATTGGATGATGCTTAACGGTTACCTTTTCAAATGCTTGTTGAAATTTTCTTACCTTAAAACAAACTCCTGAGGACAAAACAGATCATTGAATTTCAGAAATTTCATTTTACCCACCCGAAAAACTTTTAAACCACTGTTCATTACAGCAAAACAATATTTCAGTTCTCAAAATAAAACAAACAAATGTCAAGGTGGACATTTTTTAAGCGTTTTAAGCAGACAATTTAAGCAAACAATATATTTTTTTTAGAAGTCGTTTTATTACAACTTTACATAGACAAAGATGATTTTATCAAACATATGTTAAAATTATTTATGTCCTCTGTCCTGCATTGTGGTTTTCAATTGCACACTGCACAGGGGGTGTCAAATATTTTTATGTATTTGTAATAAGATATGTTAGGAGGGCAATTCCATGAAACAACCTTACAATGAAAAAAGAGGCGATAAGCGGAGGAGGGAAGACTTCGCTTTGCCATCTAGCAGCGGCGTCTCGAGCTCGTACCTAGATTTTTTTTGCTCGCGTAACAAAGCAAAAAATTCGACCGAGTGACCGCTCGTACCTCGGAAAACTCGTACATTAATGCACTCGTAGGTCAAGTTACCACTGTACAGTATTTTCATTTTACTGCAATAAACCATATTTTCATATGTTTTTAACTGTTAAATTTAAGGTCTTACTCTGTAAATCTAATTACACTGTTCACTGTAAATTCTACGGTTATTGCAAGTTTTGTGAAATCCGGTTTTATCCTGTAGCATTTATATGGTATATTACTGTTACATTTACGGATAAGTGCAGGTGACTACCTCATAAAGCTGACTGAGAAAATACCAAGAGTTTGCAAAGCTGATTATAAAAGCAAAAGGTGCTACTTTTAAAGATTCGAACATAAACATATTCTGGGTTATTTAACACATTTTAGTTTACTACATAATTCTATTCATTCTCGTTCATAGTTTGGATGCCATCAATATTAATGTACAATGCTAAAAATAATATTAAAAAAGAACAAAGAAAAATCACTGAAAGAGGTTTGTTTTGACCCGGGTGAAGAGTAAATTTTCTACAGAATATACAGGTATCAATAGTAATCCATCCAGCAGAATGGTCGTCAAATCTGGCAACAGATTCTGGTAGCTGAAAGCTCAAAAAGAGTGCACAGGTTGATCCACCTGCCTGCCTCTCTCTCTCTCTCTCTCTCACACTCCTGTTTTATTTTTCCATGCAACTTTGGATTTCCATTATGCAGGAGAAGGAAACTTTTTCTTTCGGACTGAACCCACCCCTGTGCATTTTGGGATTTGATGGTGGGCTGTTCACAGAAAGTCCCTTTACATCCCTTCATTGTCTTTTTTTTTTTTTTTTTTTTATTATTTTTTTTTTAAAAACTACTTTCTCATTCTTGCCAAAAAAAAAAAAAATCTAATGTCCTTGTGCTTTTGCACTACAATGTAGTTTTAGACGATTTGTTGTGGATCTGCTAGTCAGGTTGAGAGCTGCCAATGTGTGTGCTATGAGTTATAGATATAAAACTTCTACTTTATCACATGCACATTATCAACTTGTGCTGTTAATATCATGAACAGCAGCTACGCTAATTTCTCTCCACTGCTTCTCTTTCTCTCCCCATCCCAAGGCATCCTGAGGTTGGCCAGCTCCAGTCACGTCCCACCTCATGAAGATTATGGACCTTTGAAGAAGTAGATGCCGAACTCGCAAACATCCCGAACCATCTAGAGATGTACGAGTGCCAATTGGATCCCACTACATGTGTGGTTTTGACATTGGACCTCCTGGAGTGTTTAAAGGCTCTGGCATGGAGAAGCTGATGCTGGATCTGTGATGATCACAAATGTTGAGCTCATAAAACTAGGAGCTACTA
>JAAIIK010000031.1:0-28532 GCA_014706435.1 Silurus glanis
TTGTTAAATTTGAATAAATGTGCATCAACGTTTAATACACCATTCCCAGTAAGAGGGCAGCCATTCAACAAAATTGATTACATGCATTGTAATTTGTGTTTGGATGTCTCCAATATTAATACACAATGTTGAAATTGATAAAAGATTAGGAGAAAACATGGAAGGAGAATTTATATCCAAAGAGGCTTTATGAGCATCTAGAGTGATTATAAAAAAGTCTACACATCCCTGTTAAAATGACAGTTCCCATTCAGGAACTCAAACTGCATAAACCATGCTTTGGGAAAGCTTCTGTGTTTCTGCGCTCTGAATCACGTGTGTTATCGCTCCAGGAGAGTGCTCTTTGAAGAGGGCGATCCTGCTCCATGTGGTTCTGGCCCCGTTTCAAGCGACGATTAATGTCTTTGGGCTCGTAATGGATCTGACAGAGATTCTGGAGATGGGTCTCTCCCATTGTTCTGCCTCGAAAGGCCTTTTGGCAGTTTCTTCCTCCTGTGTAGAGAGTGCTGCACTCCACCCCTCTTCCTCCTGGAAAGAGAGGGTATGGATGCCAGCAACACTGTAGATGATATGCCCCCACAGCCAGAGGAGCTATTGGAGGTAATGACTCGGGCTGTAGCCAAGCTAGATAGCACCTGGCCAGCTGATATGCAGAAACAATGTCAAGTAAGCTGGATAAATATTTCCTGCAACCGACATTGCTGCCTTCATACCAGGGTCTGCCTTTTTTTCCCTCAGTCCTGCACACTGAGGTGACCAGGTCATTAAATAACCCTTATTCTGCCCACCTCTTCAGCCCCAAAGTTTCCCTCTTTGATAATATATTAGTCCTTAAGGGACAATGCAGCACCCAGGAAAAGATAGCCAACCAGCATCTCTTCAGGGCTTCAAGTCTTATATGGTGGCAGGTCAGGCCACCGGCTGTCTGCCCACCATAACTATGTTACAAGCTTCTCAGGCCAACATGCTCCGAAAGATTGATGAGGGAATGCCTTCCAGCAGTGATGGGGTTAAATAGCTGCTTTGTGCAACAGACCTGGCTCACAGGGCCACGAAACAGACCGTGAGGGCCATGGGCTTGTCTGCCCTGGTCTCTACACAGAGACACGTCTGGCTCACACTGTCAGATTTGTTAAGGGGGAAGAGTGCACCTTAGCGTAAGGTGCCCGCCCCTCCACGGCACCCTTAGGGGATTGGCTCTTAACCCTGCTACGAAGAGTGCTTTAGGGCACAGCTATCTCCAGTGTGTATTTCCCCCTCAGGCTCCGCCCAAGAATTTTGCAGATGAAGGGGTGCATGCCACCTTTCAGGAGGCCCTTAGAGCTGCACCAGGGCACAGCCCCAGCTCTTGGCACACTAAAGGTCAGCCTAAGAGACTGATTCCCTTAAGAGAATATCTGGCAGCCTGGAAACGCCTCTGGTGGGGCCCAAGCAGGCTCTGGGTTTAGAATAAGAAGTAGAAACTCTCTTGAGCAAGCATGCCATCGAGGTAGTCCCTTCCTTCGACAGAGAGTCCAGGTTCTACAGCTGGTACTTCATAGTTCCCAAGAAGGATGGGCGGCCGCATCCCATTTTTGATCTATTCAGCTGAATTGCTTTCTATTGAGACTCAGGTTCAAGATGCTCACCCTGAAAGCTGATGTCCCAAATCAGGTCCGATGGCTGGTTTGTCACGATAGATCTGAAGGATGCTTATTTTCATGTATTTATTCTTGCTTCACACAGAAAGTTCCTAAGGTTTGCTTTTGAGATCGCAGCTTACCAATATCGGGGCCTCATTCCGCACCTTCACAAAGTGTGTGGATGCGGTCTGGCTCCTCTGAGACTCCTGGGCATCTGCTACTGAACTACAGTATATCGACAACTGGTTGATATTAGCTCGATCAGAGCACCTGGCGACCCATCATCAAGATGTCGTTCTCGCCTATATGAAGGAATTGGGGTTAAGAATAAATGCCAAAAGAAGTGACTTTTCTCCGGTACAGAAAACCACCTATCTGTGTGTAGTGTGTGATTTGACTGTTATGCAGGTGCATCTGTCTCCTGCACAAGTCGAGTCTATCCTCACGGCCATCAAGAGAGTGAGAGAAGGTCAGCTACTCACTGTGAAGCAGTTTCAAAGACAGATGGCAGCTGTATCCTTTGTGGTGGCACAATCAAGGTAAGGCGGTGAGCCTTACGGGCCTTAGACATGTGGAGAGATCCCGGGTTGCCTCCCTCACGGGTTGGGGCGGTCATGAGTGCCCGCTCCGCCCAAGGTCTATGGAAAGGGCCCTATCTCTCATGACACATGATCTCTCAGACCTAAGGGGCCATCATGTGCTGGTCCATACGGACAACAAATCAGTGGTCTCCTACTTCAACCATTGGTGCTCTTGCCTCCTTTACAAGCTGGCATGACAGATTCTCATGTGGGCCCAAGTGAAGCTGCTCTCACTGAGAGCACTATACATCCCACGGCGGTTGAATCAAGGTGCAGACGCCCTTTCAAGATAAGGCCGTGGCCCAGGGAATGGAGGCTTCACCCAGAAGTGGTAGAGCAAATATGGAGAAGCTTTTACAGAGCACAAGTGGACCTGTTTGCGACTCAAAAGATACTGTCGCACTGTCCCCTCTGGTTCTCCATTACTCACCACATCATGGTACAGGTGTGGCCTAGGCTCTGCCTGTACGCTTTTCCCTCTGTAGTGCTGCTCCCGGTCGAACACCCTCCCTGGGAGATTCCTCCCAGAAGGTACCTTCTCCTTCAGGCAGGGGGTGTTTTGCTTTACCCCTGCCTCGAGCTGTGGAGACTGTGGCTGTGACTTCTGAGCTGTGAGCTACTGGTCTCTCTGCCGAGGTTGTAGAGACCAGTCTGCAATCCAGAGCTCCCTCGACGAGGAGGTCGTATTCTACAAAGTGGTATTCTACAAAGTACAAATTCTTCATTACATGGTGCATAGGTCACCACTTAGACCCAGTTAACTGCCCGGTATGCCCAGTGCTAAAATCTTCAAGATCAGTTCGCCAAAGGGTTGTCTCATTCCACTTTAAAGGTTTATGTGTCCGTTGTTTCGGCTGATCATGCTCCGCTTGCTGAGCAGTCACTACGGAAAAACCTGTTGGTGACATGTTCCCCCTTCTGTCTGGAGTTTACCAGTGCCTTCCACTACCTCAGACCAGGGTATGTCCCCAAGTTGTAATCAGCTGTCCCATGACCAGGTGTGATCCAGGCATTCTATGCTCCTCCTTTTCAGGCCCCCAACCAGGAGAAGCACTGAACACACATGTCCACAGAAGTAGTACTTTTTCCACCTTTAATGTGACCAATTACCTGTACAACTCAATTAAAAAGCAAACTAAATTATTTTAAGGGAAGTAAAAAAAAAAAAAAAAAAAAAAAAAAAAAACATATATTGTGTATATAAATATGCACAACCTAAACAAATACTTTTTCAAAGCAGCACTCAGGCACATCTTTTTTTTATTAACAGCACTCAGGGACATCTTGACTCTCTTCTTTCAAAAATGCTCCGAATCTGTCAGATTTCGAGGGCATCTTCTGTGCACAGCCTTCTTCAGATCACCCCACATATTTTCAATCAGATTCAGATCTGGTCTTTTCAAAACTTTAATCTTCTTCTGTTTAACCAGTTGATTTGAATGCATGCTTTGTGTTATCATGCTGAAAGATGAGGTTAGCAGAATCCTGAACGTTTTGTGCCAACATTGACTGGTATTTGGAACTGTTCATAATTTCCTCCACCTTGAATTATTTAGCTGGGCTTGGATGTTTTTCTTTGTGAGGAAAGGCTTCCATCTTGCCACCCTACCCTATAGGAAGAATACGGGAGATTGTTGTCACATGTACTACACAGCCAGTACTTTCCAGAAAGTCTTGCAACTCCTTTAATATTGCTGTAGGCCTCTTGTCAGCATCACTGACCAGTTTTTGCTAATGTCAGTGTTGCACCATATTTTCTCCACTTGATGATGACTGTCTTGTGTGTACCAGGGTAATTTATTTCTACCCTTTTCTCAATTGATACCTTTTTGAATGGGAATGCTTAATTCTGGACACAGCCTAATCCCCAATTATAAGAGGACGTGCACACTTAGGCAACCTTTTTTTTTTTTTTTCTTTACTCCACCCCAACATATTTTTTTTTAGTTTTAGTTGAGTCGTACAGGTTGGTTCCCTGGTGGTCTAGTGGTTAGGATGCGGTGCTCTCACCACTGCGGCCCAGGTTCGATCCCCGGTCAGGGAACCAACCCCAGCCATAAGGGTTGCACAAGCCCTTCCAAGCGTTAGGAAGGGCATCCAGCGTCCAGCCAAATCAAACATGTGGTTTACAAAAGAGAAATTCATACTAGATCGGTCGAGGCCCGGGTTACCAACAACCGCCACAGGTATCGTTAGCCAACAGGGTACCGGTGGAAATTGGGCTACTGTTGGCCGAAGGAGGAGAAGACGAGGAGGAAGACGTCTACAGAGATGGCAGGGAAATGAGAAGTGTAGGAGACTGGAGGTTTGGGTTGGTACTTTAAATGTTGGTACTATGACTGGTAAAGGGAGAGAGGTAGCTGATATAATGGAGAGGAGAAAGGTAGATATGTTGTGTGTTCAGTAAACCAAGTGGAAATGAAGTAAGGCCAGGAACATTGGAGGTGGGTTTAAACTGTTCTATCATGGTGTGGATGGAAAGAGAAATGGTGTAGGGGTGATTCTGAAGGAAGAGTACAGTAAGAGTGTAGTGGAGGTGAAGAGAGTTTCTGATAGGGTGATGATCAAGAAGCTGGAAGTTGAAGGGGCAATGATAAATGTCATCAGTGCTTATGCTCCACAAGTGGGTTGTGAGATGGAATAGAAGGAACAATTCTGTAGTGAGTTGGATGAAGTGGTAGAAGGTGTACCTAGGAATGAAAGATTGGTGATTGGGGCGGATTTCAATGGGCATGTAGGTGAAAGAAACAGAGCTAATGAGGTGATGGGTAGGTATGGCTTTAAGGAGAGGAATGTGGAAGGGCAGATGGTGGTAGATTTTGCTAAAAGGATGGAAATGGCAGTGGTGAATACATATTTAGAAGAAGGAGGATCATAGGGTGACGTATAAGAGTGGAGGAAGGTGCACACAGGTGGACTATGTTTTATGTAGGAGATGCAACCTGAAGGAGATTGGAGACTGTAAGGTGTTGGCCGGACGTTTTGGAGACAAAGCTAGGGAGGCGAGATTGAGATGGTTTGAACATGTTCAGAGGAGGGACATGGGGTATATTGGTAGAAGAATGCTGAGGATGGAGTCACCAGGAAGGAGGAAAAGAGGAAGACCAAGGAGGCTGTTTATGGATGTGGTGAGGGAAGACATGCAGGTAGTCGAGTTGAAAGAGGCAGATGTAGAGGACAGAAGGGTATGGAGACGGATGATCCGCTGTGGCGACCCCTAAAGAGAGAAGCAGAAAGAAGAAGAAGAAGAAGAAGGAGAATCGTACAGTTTATATATCACTTTTAAGGTGGAAAAATATTTGAAATGCTTAATTTAATTTTTACATAACAGAAACTTGCCATTTTACCCATGGTGTGTAGAGTTTTTATATCCAATGTTTATATGTCTTCGTGTAATTTGGATGAAGAAAAGAAGAAGCAATTATTTTTAATTATAGGTGTACCTTAGTTAGATATATTGCGATCTCAGTCTTTATTTATTCTAATTACTTAAGAGGCAGTCAGGGTTGCAAAAACAAAAACTGTGGCCCCAATACTAAAGAAGTTTATACAGGGGTGCTTGCAGCTGAAGTACTACCCAATACTTTGCTGGAAGAATTGATAACACTGATACCTAAAACAGATAGAGCTGTAGCTGTAAATACAGCTAATTTAATTCAATTCAAGTTTTTTTTCTATGGTACTTTTTTATTTTGATTAATTGGTTGTTTATCCTCAAAGTCCAATGTCCAAAATGTTCATGAAATGTGATCCAACTGGTGCTGGTACATCTCTAGATAGCTCGGAGTCTTCGTAGGGTCGGCATCTTTAAGGCCAGTAAGTCTTATGAATGTGGACTGCAAGATGTTGGCAAAAATATTGTCTTCACGGTTGGAAGTATAATCTATAATGTTTACAATTTTTGGTTTTGGCCATATTTTTATATTTCTGGAACGCAGACTCACATACTCACTCCCTTCAAGTTCACACAATCAGGAAGTATAAAAAGTTTCATTCATTGTGTGTGTGTGTTTTAATTTTGTATTTAGAATTCGTGGTATGAAAGGTGTTTTCTTCAGAGAGTATGTAGTAGACAGACAGGAACAATAGATAATGCTTACCTAGAATACAAAGCATTATAGGGGTCTCTCGAGCAATGAGATTACTCACTCCTTCTAATTAGACCAAGATATACAACATATCCATACATAAAGGATCTTTCAAAATTGAGAAGGAATCATGTGAATTTCACTACAGACTTTACAACACACCTTGTCACCAGTGTTTGTTTTTAATTCCTCTTTGAAACTAATTAATAATGAATGAGTTTAGTTGAACAATAAACACGGAAAGGTTGAACATTTCAAAAGATCTTTATTTTCAAATAATATGGGTGACATTACAGAAATCATTTTAACCTGGATATATAGCTCCCCCCAGTGTATCAGGGGAGGTGGTAGCTTAGTGGTTTAGTGGCTACTTACCAAGTTGCCACCCTTGGGCCCCTGAGCAAGGCCCTTACCCCCATAGCTGCTCAGTTTTATGAATGAGATAAATGTAAGTTGCTCTGGATAAAGGCATCTGCCAAATGTAAATCTGGCCAATTATGTTTGTTGATCTAATTTTGGAGTAATGGTTTAAGCTGCTGTGTATTTCCCCTGAGCATTTCAGTACTTTGGTTTGGAGAAACATGGAAATGAAACATAAACAAATCCTTCTGTATTCTTTATTTATTGACTCTTCTTTTCGGCTTGCTTTAAGAACTCCAGCAGGTGGCGGCAGTGACGTAAAAACTCCACGACGCATAAGTCTCCCGGAACCCGAAGAAGCGCGTGGACAAAGCGGACGTGGATTTTTTTCAGCTTCCTTTCTCTCGCGCAACTCGCCGAAAGCCTCATCATGGTGTGTACCTGAGCTAAAATAATACAGAAATAATGTATTTAAGGACCGGGTTCGGTCGCGTAGCCAAGGATGAGTGATCAGTGAGGTTGGAAGTAGTCTTTGGGGCGATTATTAACGTTTTACAACAAAACATTTAACGATTTTTAATCAACTTTATTGTGCGCGTGAGACGCGGTTAGCATGCTAGCTAGCGAGCTGAGGTTTGCGGAGCGCGCACGCGGCCTACTCGAGCATCAGTGCCAGTGATCAGGGCGCGTGGAACACATATTTACTGACCGATATTTGCTTGATGGTGTGTGTGTGGGGGATTATTTTTGGGTGTTATATATCTTCTGGCCCTGCAGTGTCTTTAATGTGTGCATATATTTGATGGTGCGTTTTTTTGCCTTCACATAAGCCTTAAACGTGTTTCTACGTTATATCTTCTGGCAGGGAGACTTTATATAAAGTTGTAGGTGAATTGCATTTCATTTTAGACATACCTTTTTGACTTTACATTCCCTTCACATGTACCAGACCCCTGTTCATTATGCCAAACATAAAATAGTTGGAAGCTTTAAGATGATCAATTGCTTTGATCCAAAAGTTCGCAGACATGCAACATAGTACAAGTGAGTTTTGCAGAACCTTATTTCTACTCTATATTGTTTTGGACACAAAGTATTAAGGTTTTAGATGAGTTGCTGTTTGCTTTAGATCCAAATTCTTGACAGTTTTTGCACATGTACTTGGCCCCAGACACACACTATTTGGGAATCCTACGTTGCTTTAATGGTTTTGAGTCTTTCGCAAGAAAGAATTGACTTCAGGTTTGATTTTAGGGAAGCCGTGGTAAATTTCAGAAGACAGTAATTTAAAGATGTTTGTCCTGTTTGTCCAGCCACCCAAGGACAGCAAGCAGAAAAAGGATACGTCCAAGGCCAAAAAGGACAAGGATCCAGTCAATAAATCTGGAGGCAAAGCAAAAAAGAAGGTACCTTTTTTTTTTTTTTTTTTTTTTTTCTTACTGTTTAACACAGCATCAATCATTCTGTATTTAAGAGAAGTATAAAAAGGTTCAGTCCTGGTGCTCCAGCCCGTTCTGTTTTCCATTGTCTCCTCTGATTGTTCATTAGACTCTTAAATCTACATCTCTGTTGAAGTTGCTTTGTATCAGTGAATTTTCAGATGGGATGAATAAAGTGATCCATGTCTCTCTTGTGTTTGTCTGGAGTAGAAGTGGTCCAAAGGAAAGGTGAGGGACAAGCTCAACAACCTGGTCCTCTTCGACAAGGCGACTTATGACAAGCTCTACAAAGAAGTCCCTAACTACAAGCTCATCACGCCTGCCGTGGTGTCCGAGAGGCTAAAGATCAGAGGCTCCCTGGCCAGGGCAGCTCTTCTCGAACTGCTCAGCAAAGGTAGCGGGGAATGCACTGTGATATTTTTGATGGTTGAGAAGAGATTTGTCGATTTTGGATTTAAATAAGGTGAAGTTCCATTTTAAAGCAGGACTGTCCAGTCTTATCTGCAGAGGGCTGGTGTGGATGCAGGTTTTTATAAAGCAGAAGCCACACTTGATTACCTGTTTTAAGTTTATTATAGTTAATAATAGACTCCAGTGTTCCCCTGTTTTAAGCAACCAAAAAAGGGCGATGTTTTAACATTCGTTCAGGTGTGTCCTTTTAGAGCAGTCTTTACTTGAATACATTAATGCTGTGTTGATATTCAGTAACACCACAGTGATTAAGTAAATGTATTCATTATCTAGCTGCAGTCGTGCCACATCTTGTATGTGTTCACATCCTGGATAGATCAAGAAGACTCGCTGGATTTTATTTATATATATATATAGATATAGATATAGATATAGATATATATATAGATATATATATAGATATATATATATAGATTTTTTTTATTGCCTCAGTCATAACTACCTGCAAACAACTTTTGTGAAAGCTTTATAGCCAGGTGGTTGGTTGCCTTCTTCGGCATACTGTTGCTATAATTGACCAGAACCAATGTCAATATTCAATATTTTATTTTACTGATTTATCCTGTCCCAAATAGTAAATGCTCATGTTAACAATTTATCAAAATGGCAATCTGGATTTGTCACCAGAATTTATCAATTTGTGATTTAGTACAATTTCTTAAAATGTGACTTGATTTTTCTTGGTGTATAACACAACAGTATGAAGTGATTTTGTTTCTGTACCATGTCTAAAATTCTTTTTTATTTATTTTTCTCTGTAGGTATGATCAAGCTTGTGTCAAAACACAGGGCTCAGGTGATTTACACGCGCAACACCAAGGGCACTGATGAGGGAGCACCTGAGAAGGATGCATAAAGAGGTGATCATTATAAAGTTTTTATAATGGTTTTAATAATACTCCTGCATTATGAGGTGCAATTAGTTATCCAGTTTATACTAATCTCTTTCTTTCTTTCTTTTCAGCGTCATCTCTAGCTCATCATTGTGTTTTGTATAGTTAAATAAACAACGAAAATGGATTTTGTCCGTGTTGTCTGAGTGTTTGTGGTAAGAAAGAAAAGAAGTGAGACTGGTCACATGTACATTATAGCAAGGTGAAATTATTTTGCATAGTCCAGCGATGTTCAGAAGCTTGGGTCAGAGAGCATGGGGAACCATTATGCAGGGCCCCTGGAACGGCGCTTGACCTTCTTACAACAGAAAAAGGAATGAACATCAAAACTAAAGTGATTTTTATTTGTCATCTGCAGGTTTGCTCAATCTGATCAGGGAGTAGTTTGTTTTTCCTTGCTGCAAATAATTAAAATGAACCAAAATGTTTTTGGTGTGTGTAGGGGTGAAAAATGCACTTAAACATTATTTAATTGTCTGAAATCTTGTGTGGAGAAAGTTAAACCTTAGTAACCTGAGCAAACCACGGAGCCAGAGCTAAACAAATTCTGAGTAATTATATAAATAGTGGCGTTGTAAACATTCAATCATTACACGGCTAATTAAACGTTTACTAATAGTCTGCCAAAATCGGTCACATTTTGGAGAATGCATTAACTTTTCTGCAGCCCTACACCTTTAGTTTATTTTTAGGAGATGAGCTGCAACTCAATGTGGCCCACTCGATTCACTTTTGGACCTAATCGGAGTACCTGGTGCAGGAGAACAGAACTAGTGTCTCTTGTGGTGCCCATGGACCTCCCTTAACCACACTCAGATCAAACCCAGGATTCTGTTCAGATTGTACTTAACTTTGCATGTATGAACTTGCCTTTGTAAAAAATTTTGGATTACTTGGATGGAAAAGTTTGTGGACAATATGGTATTAACTTGGTTTTTGCTTTGATTACTCATCACATGGTCAGATACCAGCACCACCAAGCTGCCACTGTTAGGTCCTTTAACAACGCCCTTAACCCTCAATTGCTCAGCTGTATAACTACAATAACCAAGTCTTTCTGGATAAGGGTGTATAATAAATGTCTCTGATCTTCATGCCACAGTTGCAAACAGAACTTGAGCAAGATTAGAACACGTACAGGCGGAAAGAAGTGATTCTCTGTGCTAAAAAAGAGTTTACTGGAGGATGCACTGCATATTAGTCTCTGTGTGCATCTATTGATCAATTTATATCTTTGAGATTAGAAATAATTTACAGCATTTATAAAAACTCGTTATCTGGAAAAAAAAATCGGGACTTCCGATTTGTCAGTAGTGTCGTTAGTGATGTAGACCTTTGCACTTACTAATAAGAATGTGCTTTATAAATTGGTGTAATATAAACCAATTAATTTTTTTGTAAAAATATTGGCTAATTTCAAACATGAAACCAAGAACTGTGCAAACGTTTGGACAGTCATGAATGTTACACCGATTATACTGGACAGCACAGCGGCGTCCATTTCAAATGCAAACTCCATTTCCCAGAGTGCTTTGCTTTCCAAAATCCGGAAGCTACCTACAGATTTACTAGACAAGAGCACGTTAAATCACAAACTCCGTTTTAATATTTGGTAATAAAGGATTGAAGTAATCCGTCCCGTGCTACAGGAAATGCCCCCCACAGCGCATGCGTATTGAACGCTGCCGCGCCCAGAAATCAGGAGTGTTCCCCCTGATTTCTAAACGACTTCCTAGAAATGTTTAACATTAAAATAAATATTGTTTCTTAAATCAAGCTCGTCAGCATAAATGGCGAATGAATGTTACGCTACCCTAGAACAGAATAGGTTTGCTAACGCTAGAGGGCGAAATCGTTTTTCGATTCGATTTTAAAATATTTAGAGAAATAATGGTTATCGAGTTTAATCTTGAAAATTTAAAACAAAAAGGAAATATCAAGAGTTTTATGGTTTGATTTTTTTTTTTAAGGATGATCGTATTTTGTATGCGTTTTAAGCACATAACACTTCCTGACTCGATGTAAAACAAACTTAATATTCACTACAGCACTTTCTTCGAAATGAGAAGAAACGTAGACCATAACGTGGAAAAATATATATATATATGGTATTATCTACTATATAATATTTACGTTTTGGTGACGATTCGATAAAATAGGAGAAAGTGATGTTTGCTCTGTTTAACAGGAGAATGTAGTACCGACACATTTGCTCTCGTTCCCTTGTCTGCTATAACTACACTACCCTGAATAATAATAATAATAATAATTTTTAAAAAATGCTTCAAGAAATACAGTATTTCTATTTATCTATGTTTGAATACATTTGACAATGTATTTTTGAAAGATCATTTTTCGTGAATCATCCATTATAGATTATAAAATGCCCTATTTGAGTTCCACAACATTGACTAAGCTCTGTTACATGAACACAATCAACCCTATTTACACAATTCAGGCATAACATTAAATCCACTGACTAAGAATAAGTAAATAACATTGATAATTTATCTGTTCGTAATGACACTTTTGTGACTTGGAAAACAAGAAAACAGTCCGATCTTAGGTGATTTATCCCAGTATGCATGAGTTAGAACCTACCAAAAGTGGTCCAAATAATAATATTGTGTAAACCAGTAATAGAGACATGGGCTTACTGATGCATGTGAGGAGCGAAAGCTCATCTGTCCAATTCCAAAGAAAAGCTACTGTGGGACAAGCAGCTGAAAAAGTTATCAGTGGCTCTCATATAAAGGAGTCAGAACACACTATGTATTACAGCATGCTGTGAATGGAGCTGTGAAAGAGAGCCCATACTTACTGACCTTTGTACACCACCCAAAACTCCCACAATGAAAATGTAAGAAACAGAACTGGACCATGGAGAAATTAAAAAAGTTGGGCTGGTCTAAAGAATAGTTTTCTTTCACATCATGTGGACAGCCGGGCGCATCACTTAACTGGTGAAGAGTGCCATCTCCAAGGTGCACTCTGGGAAGAAGGTGAGCCAGTGGAGTCAGTGTAAAGTCATCTTCTTCTTTCAGCTTCTCCCATTAGGGGTCGCCACAGTGGATCATCCGTCTTCAGTCCCCCCTGTCCTCTACATCTGCCTCTTTCAAACCAACTGCCTGCATGTCTTCCCTCACCACATCAATAAACCTTCTCCTTGGTCTTCCTCTTTTCCTCCTTCCTGGTGGCTTCATCCTCAGCATTCTTCTACCGATATACCCCATGTCCCTCCTCTGTACATGTCCAAACCATCTCAATCTTGCCTCCCTCGCTTTGTCTCCAAAACGTCCTACATGTGCTGTCCCTCTAATAAACTCGTTTCTAATCCTGTCCATCCTTGTCACTCCCAACGAAAAACTTAACATCTTCAGCTGTGCTACCTCCAGTTCCACCTCCTGTCTTTTACTCAGTGCCACTGTCTCTAATCCATACAACATCGCAGGTCTCACCACAGTCCTATAAACTTTCCCTTTCACTCTTACAGATACCCTTCTATCAAAAATCACTCCTGCCACTCTTCTCCACCCACTCCACCCTGCCTGCACTCTTTTCTTCACTTCTCTAACACACTCTCCATTACTTTGAACTGTTGACCCAAGGTACCTGAACTCCTCCACCTTCTACACCTCTTCTACCTGCAACTGCACCACTCCACTGCCCTCCCTCTCATTCACACACATGTACTCTGTCTTACTCCCACTGACTTTCATTCCTCTTCTCTCCAGCGTGTACCTCCACCTCTCCAGGCTCTTCTCAACCTGCTCCCTACTCTCACCACAAATAACAATATCATCCGCAAACATCATAGTCCATGGAGACTTCTGTCTTACCTCGTCTGTCAACCTGTCCATCACCACTGCAAACAGGAAAGGGCTCAGAGCCGATACTTGATGCAGTCCAACCTCTACCTTGAACCAGTCTGTCGTTCCTACTGCATACTTCACTGCTGTCACACTGTCCTCATACATGTCCTGCACCACCCTCACATACTTCTCTGACACACCTGACTTCCTCATACAAAACCACAACTCCTCTCTTGGCACCCTTTTGTATGCTTTCTCTAAATCCACAAACACAATGCAGCTCCTTCTGACCTTCTCTATACTTCTCCATCAACATTCTCAAAGCAAATAATGCGTCTGTGGTGCTCTTCCTCAGCATAAAACCATACAGTTGCTCACAGATGGTCACCTCTTCTCTCAACCTGGCTTCCACTACTCTTTCACATAACTTCATGGTTTGACTGATCAACTTAATTCCCCTGTAATTACTGCAGGTCTGCACATCTCCCTTGTTCTTAAAAATCGGTACCAGCAAACTCCTTCTCCATTCCTCAGGCATCCTCTTCCAAAATCCTGTTAAACAATCTTGTTAAAAACTCCACTGCCATCTCACCTAAACATCTCCACGCTTCTACCGGTATGTCATCTGGTCCAACCGACTTTCCACTCTTCATCCTCTTAATCGCTGCTCTCACTTCCTCCTTACTAATCCTATCCACTTCCTGCCTCACCAACTCCACACCATCCAACCTTCTCTCTCTCTCAAAATACTCCCTCCATCTTCTCAACATACTATCCTCACTAGTCAACATATTTCCATCTCCATCCTTTATTGCTCTAACTTGCAGCACATCCTTCCCAGCTCGGTCCCTCTGCCTGGCCAATCGGTATAAATTCTTTTCTCCTTCCTTAGTTTCCAACTTCTCATACAGCTCCTCATATGCCTTTTCCTTGGCTTTCGCCACATCCCTCTTCACCTGCTGCCGCATCTACTTGTACTCCTGCCTACTTTTCTCATCGCTCTGTTGATCCCAATCATGTTTTGCCAACCTCTTCCTTTCTATTTCCAGATGTCATACCAAGTACCTTTCTAGCTGTCTCCCTTATCAATTCTCCCTTATCAGTTTCCACCATCTTATTCTTCTTTCAGTCTTCACTCTCCTCCTCTTATTCTTCACCTCCAAAACCATCCTACAGACCACCATCCGATGCTGTCTAGCTACACTGTCCCCTGCTAACACCTTACAGTTTCCAATCTCCTTCAGGCTGCATCTCCTACATAGAACATAGTCCACCTGTGTGCACCTTCCTCCACTCTTATACGTCACCCTATGATCCTCCTTCTTCTTAAAATAAGTATTCACCACTGCCATTTCCATCCTTTTAGCAAAATCTACCACCATCTGCCCTTCCACATTCCTCTCCTTAAGGCCATACCTACCCATCACCTCCTCATCAGCTCTCTTCCCTTCACCTACATGCCCATTAAAGTCTGCCCTAATCACCAATCGTTCATTCCTAGGTACAACTTCTACCATCTAACTCACTCCAGAATTGTTCCTTCTCCTCCATCTCACAACCCACTTGTGGAACATAAGCACTGATGACATTTATCATCACCCCTTCAACTTCCAGCTTCATGATCATCACCCTATCAGAAACTCTCTTCACCTCCACTACACTCCTACTGTACTCTTCCTTCAGAATCACCCCTACACCATTTCTCTTTTCATCCACACCATAATAGAACAGTTTAAACCCACATCCAATGCTTCTGGCCTTACTCCCTTTTCACTTGGTCTCCTGAACACACAGCATATCTACCTTTCTCCTCTCCATCATCTCAGCTACCTCTCTCCCTTTACCAGTCATAGTACCAACATTTAAAGTGCAACCCTAATGGCTGGGTTGGAGTCAGTGTAAAGTAATGTTCGAAATTTGTTCAGAAATGTTTTAGGTATATTACAGAGAAGAAAAAGGTTGAATAGAGTTTCGATTTGGCCTCCAAGTTTCGCAGCTTTTAAGATGGTTTCATGGGTGTCAGAATATAATTTAGTGTGTAAAACTCTGCTGCTAATCCTATGTCTTCTAACAAGCCATCAGGACCAGCAAGGCCTTCTCTGCTGGCCTAAACGCTATCAGAATCACTACATATTTAACATATTTTTTGTAAATGAATATGTATTAGATTTCTCCTAATAGTCCATTCTCTTAATATGGTTTGCATAGCATTTATTTTGGGTGTGCTGCGTCACTGAGTGAATGGGTACGTTTTTATACAGATTTCAGCTGTCACATCACTTGTTGCTGTGAGGCCAGCACTATGAGCACTGCAAGCTTTTTCTAGAATACACTAAGTTGCCTGAAGCTGTTGCTTTAACCAATCAGACTGCAGCTTGGTCCCTGTGCAGGCATCTAAAAACATTGCCATTTTCACGGCCTTTGATTGGATGGTGCACTAGTCAGAGGTTTTCATCTTCTACAAACTGCACAAGCTCAAATATTAGTGTGTGGATTTAATAGCTGTTTTTCATTTCACAATGGCTTTATAAACCATTAATACATTTGCATTGTCTTTTCTTTCGAAATTTCACAAAAACACACAATTTGCCTCAATGTCAATTCCCCAGTGAAAGGAGACTTCTTGAATTGTGTTTATTGGGTTTCTTTCTTTAGTAATGCCATTTATTCTCACTGCATGAGATACCTGTCTACTACGTTTCTGTATAATATTGATGGTTTCTATTAGAGGTCGACCAAAATTTTGAAATTAGGGCAGCCACTGACCAATATACACTGAACAAAATATAATACGCAACACTTTTTTTTTTGCTCCCATTTTTCATGAGCTGAACTCAAAGAGCTAAGACTTTTTCTATGTACACAAAAGGCCTATTTCTCTCAAATATTGTTCACAAATTTGTCTAAATCTGTTTTAGTGAGCACTTCTCATTTGCTGAGATAATCCATCCACCTCACAGGTGTGTGTTATGCTGCGAAGAACGGAGCTTCAGTTTAATACGGAAAACAACACACGGTACACAATTACGGTTGGAGGCAAGCCGGGTTAGAAGCGGTGGGAGCCGAGACCCCGGAGAAACGGCAGCGGGAGAGAGTGAGATGAACATCCGTGGTACGCCCTGGAGGGGCGAGGTCCACACAGTCCTAGTTAGGGTATGAGGCTTGGCGAGATATATATGGCCGTAGAGAAGTCGAAGAGCCTGACTAGACTGACGCATAGCGTTCAATAACGGACGGTGAGTCAGAGAGAGTGAGAGGCTTAAATAGTAGCAGGTAACGAGTGTCAGGTGTAGGCTGTTAGTAGGAAGGCGATGCGCTCCGTGCGGGTGGGGCGCGCATGAGAGGAGATGTAGGAGTCTCCCTGACAGTGTGGCATATCAAGATGCTGATTAGACAGCATGATTATTGCACAGGTGTGCCTTAGGGAATGTTAAAATGTGCAATTTTATCACAATGCCACAGATGTCGCAAGTTTTGAGGGAGCGTGCAATTGGCATGCTGACTGCAGGAATGTCCCTGGGATTGAATGTTCATTTCTCTACCATAAAGCTTATCTCTAAAGGCGTTTCAGAGAATTTGACAGTACATCCAACCGGCCTCACAACCGCAGACCACGTGTAACCACACCAGCCCAGGACCTCCACATCCAGCATCTTCACCTCCAAGATTATCTGAGACCAGCCACCCGGACCGGACAGTTGCTGCAACAGTCGGTTTGTATAAGCGAAGAATTTCTGCTCAAACTTTTAGAAAGCGTCTCAGGGAAGCTCATCTGCATGCTCATCGTCCTCATCGGGGTCTCGACCTGACTGCAGTTTATCGTTGTAATTGACTTGAGTGCACAAATGCTCACATTCGATGGCGTCTGTCACTTTGGAGAGATGTTCTCGGCCTCATTTGCGTAAGGCAAATAGGGGCCACACCACATACTGACCCCCCGGATCCCCAATACCGTAAAACTGGTACTGACATTTTAGAGTGGCCTTTTATTGTGACCAGCCTGTGCAATAATCATGCTGTCTAATCAGCGTCTTGATCTGCCACACCTGTGAGGTGGATGGATTATCTCGGTAAAGGAGAAGTGCTCACTAACACAGATTTAGACAGATATTGTGAACAATATTTGAGAGAAATAGGCCTTTTGTGTACATAGAAAAAGTCTTAGATCTTTGAGTTCAGCTCATTGCAAAAGGGAGAAAAAAGCAAAAGTGTTGCGTTTATAATTTTGTTCAGTGTATATAATGCCGAACTTTTAGGCCAATATGTTTGGCAGATTTTCTTTTTTTCCCCCTTCATGCCATAAAATCTAGTTCTTAATTAATTAGATGTGATACAGAAAATTGCCTAAACATTTATTGAACAACACAAGCCTCTTCAATCAGTGCACTGGTTACTAGGTTACTTGGTTACTTTTGTACCTATGCCTACCTTTAGCCTAAACCACAGATGTTTGAAGGCTCACTAACAATACAGTTCCAAAACGTTATTCCCATTCTCTCTCCAAATGTTATCCTCACTCTGGCCCCAAAAGCAGCATCATATTTAAAGAATGAAATTTATATGGCTAGCTTAAAAACGAATGATAAGAACTTAAAGCCCAGTACACAACAAGCTGATGGGCGGATTGGGCAAGAGATTGGGCGTTTTGAGTTTCGGTCAGCTTTAGATTTTTCCCAAACCGTTGGCTCTGGTCGGACGGCATCAGCTGTTTCTTGGCTGATTCTGCATGTCGAATTAGCAGCGGAGATTAATTTAAAAATGGCAAAAAAAATGGCCTGGTTAATTAGCCGGCCGATCAATCGGTCGACCTCTAGTTTCTATAGCTGTGGCATTAGAATGATGGCATTAAGAGGTGGATTTATTCAGGTAGGATACCTTTGAAGGCCTAAGTGTAAAATGCACGGCCTGCTACTGTTCTAACATAGTAAGGTTGTAGAGGTTTAAGTTTACATAGGAGTGTTTGTGTCATTAATAGGTCTTTTATTGTTTGTGTGGAACAATTCTTTGGGACATATTGAAATTAAATATGCCTACGGGTCAGAGGTGCCCAAACTTTTCACAAAGTCAAATTTGACTGAGGGATGTGGGCCAATAATAAATGTATATTTAATTACATTAATAGAACAAATGGAAGACCTTTCTATGTAATTTGCTTAACTAATGCTGTTATTTATTTACAATTCTAGTTAAATGAAACTTATAGTAAAATGAGAAACAATCCAACTTATTGTACAATTGAGTTCAATTCCTAATACAGTTATTATATCTAATGAGAGACATGAAATTGGTCCTTATTTTTAAAGTTTTCCAAATGTAATTGTTTCCCCTTTTTTATTCCTCTTCTCATATATGGCATGACGGCCTAAATAATAAAAAACATATTATTTTTATTTGTTCCTATAAAGCTTTGAATTAATTTCTTTATCGTTTTATCAAAATAATTAATGCAACATTTCCAAATGTGTACAAGTTTTTGTATTTTTCTTTTGAAAGCCTAAATCTGTGAACGTTTATATGCCCATACATGTTTTCAAGGTCATGGTAACCATTTTGTCAGGTTTTTGGTAGCAGCACTTTAGATGGAGGTTAGACCCAGGGGCTGCATCTGGATTAAATTAAGACTACCATCATGGGAAGTTATAGCTACAAGAAAGTCTGGAAATATTCTGTGCTAATGTGTGAGCGCCTTCCAGGTCAAACACCATTCACGTTCATTGTGTTCTGTATTGCACCTGTGGCTTCAAGGCTAATCTAAATAACAAATAACAATAAACATAATTAAAAACAACAATAGGACAACCTCCAGGTCTTTAATGAAATCACATAAACATCTGTAGGATTGTTTGATTACAACCAGAATCACTTTTTATCTGTGGGTGGTTTGGTAAGACTCCACCCAATATGTGGTTCTTCCCCAAACTGTTACCACAAGGTTGGAAGCACACAATTGTATAGGATGTCTTAGGATGCTATACATTTTCCCTTCATTTGAAGTAGGAGACCAAACCTGTTCCAGCATGACAATGCCACTGTGTACTGAGTTTTATGAAGATATGCTTTACATGGTTTGGAGTGGAATAGCTTACGTGGCCTTCCATTAGCCTACTATAGAGCTTTGACTTCAAAACTACTGAAGACATTTTGGATAAATTGGAATACTGACTCCTCACCTTACATAAGTACCTGTACCTGTAGCAGCATCTTTACTAACACTCTTTTGACTAAATGAGCACAAATATCCACAACCACATTCCAAAATCTGTTGAAATATCTTCCCAGAAGAGTTGAGGTTATTATAACGGCAAATGGGAAATTAATGTGGAATTAAATGTTCAAAAAGCATTTAGAAGCTTATGGTCTGGTGTCCACAAACTTTTGTCCATATTGATTATTTTGTAGCTTTAACTTAGGAAACATACTTTGGAAATGTCTTGGCTGATTATATGCATTAGAGCACAAAGATAAATGCTAAATAAATTCAATTTTTGTTCTTTCTCAGTTAATATTATTGTATCTTTTTCTTACTTTTGTAACGTAAATAGATCAAGATATGCTCAAGTTTTGCCATTGTGTGATTTTATTGATCTGTTCTGTCACATCGTGCTCTAATCAGCCCACCTGACCTGAGACACTGATTTAAAAAAATAAAATGGTTTCATCACACATTGATTTTTTCTACTATAGTCTAAGTTTAAATAGACAGCAGCTTGCATTCACTTCTCGGCACAAGAAGTGAATGCAAGAAGAATCTTTCAATCGCATACACAAACCCGACCCTTATAATCCTGTTTATTAGACACACACCACAACTTATTCCACTGTAATAAAACAGTGAGTGCAAACTGCCGTAAAATACACTCTCTCATTACAAACTGGCATTTACATCTAATCCATCATCCGTATTCTGTCTTTCTAATAAAAAGTTCAATTTCAATCACAAAGATGACTTTTAAATTAATTCAGTGTAATTCTTGTATATATCAAAACTAGTAAAGAATAAAGAAAATGAATTTTGACTATTTGAATAGAACAGGAAATTACAAAGTGCTTTATTTTTCATATCTTCTTATACCTAAGCACATTTCCTATTATTATTATTTTATTTGTTAAAGAATGACACACTTTTTAATGAAACATTAAATTATTCCCACCTCAAACTCTATTTCACTCTCTGTCAAAGTTACAGAGAAACCTAATAGAGTAATCCTAAAGACGTTTCCATACAGGAAAGTCTTACACATTTATCTCTTACTGTTACAAAGCACTGATACTGGAGACACATTCCACAAATGTCCTCATAAAAAAATATGAATGATTGTTTTTTTTTTTGTTTTTTTTTTGCTAAGTACACTTTTTCATTATTAGATTACATATCACATATACTTCCCTGTAAATTAGCTGTTATTTAACGTGTATTAATATAAAGCTGCGGTATAAATTATAATTAAAAGCAAACTGTACAAACCTAATGTAGATGTGTATAGAAAAATTAACTGACTTCTTTGTAGAGATGAAGTCTAGCTTCTTTTTTATTCACCAAACTTCCTATTTCTGTGATACGCCCATAATGATCTCCTGTCACCTCTTATAGACAGCACAGGGAAGGTAACAAGCAACCATTAATATAATCTACACCTAAATCAAAGATTTGGTGAATCAGCGCTCTTCGGTATGTCCGTTTTATAATGGAAGCAGGCATCTTACAGAACCTGCCACAGTTCTAGTTTTTTGCTGGTAAAACCAGACAGCATCAGTGATCTTTATCCATAATGTAGACTATTATTAAATATAATTTGTATAAAGGGACACGAAAATGGACAAAGTTAATATAGAAGACAGACTTTTTAAGGAATGCACGCTGTACTTTTATACTTTTTTGACCAAGTGCAGAATTAAATCACAGCAATAGCTGGAAGAAAACTTGGTGTATAAATGAAGTTTTGTTTTACCTTTGAACGGAAATTTGAAGCGTTTTATTTTCCAAATATGAAGCTTTAGTACAATGAACCAACAGAGGGTCACAGACTAATTACCAAATAAACTTGTATATTATCTTACTTAAACGTAGAAGTATTGCAGATGTTTATTATGTAATACTAACGAGGCAGCTCTACATTAGTTATGTGCTATTTATGTGAGCCAATCATTGAGGATAATAAAAGTGGGAGAAACAGGTGTCACAAACAATTTTTATTGGCTCGCTTAAATCAAACAATACACAGAGATACATCTATAAACAATGATCTGAAAGAAACTGTACATTTGTAGTTGCACGTGTATATTGCTACTGCTGGTACGAGTGCTGTACAGTTAGCCAGATCTTACATTTAATCATCGGACCAGCCCGAGACAGGTGGCCAAGTTTCAAAAGCATATTAGCTTCGCCAAGGATTCAACCTCAGCCACGTCCGGACAAGGTACCGTTACACGCTGCATATAAAGTTGAAGATCGTTTCACAGCTGCTATATAGATCTATTGTGGCGCTATCACAGGAAAGACAACAAAACGTGATGATGCACAGGCCTGATGGAGGATCTCCAGTACTACAAAGTAGGTTTATTAAGCAGAATTGGTACAAAAATTAACATATAGAACACAGTTTACAAACGTCCTAGGTAATCTGCCTTATTATAAACAAGGGAAAAAAAACAATGAGTGATTTGCACCCCTCCCCTCCGCGCACACATACATAACAGGTTATACACATTCAAACAAACAACAACAAAAAATCCCTCATTGAGCCAATGGAATGTTAGTCATTTGGGCAAGCTGTCCAACTGTCTTTGTAAACGCCATGCGCAATGTGTGTGTGTGAGCGCACCAATGGCGTAACTCTTTCCCACTTTGAAAAGAGGAAATGACAGACATTAACTGTTCTGGATGTACAAATGGGATGGGATGAATCCCCCTTAAAATGCATTGTAGCTTTCATAAAAAATGTGTATCTACAATCAAACTACTAAAAAAAACTGCCTTTAGAAAATAGTAGATAAAAATATTCCCCTGAATTGTACAAGAAGAGAGGTACAGGGAGCACTGGTTCGAGACAAGATGTTATTCTGCTGCATCATCCTTCTTCTCCGACTCTTCTGTTGCTGGTGCCTAAAAAGAGCAAAACGCAAGTATTACACCTCATCCTTTTTGTTTTGTTTGTTTCATAACAAAGACCCACATTCTCTTTGAACATCACTTACCTCATCGTCGGCCTTTGCCTCGCCATTCTCAGCAGGGACTTCCTCCTTCTTCTCCTCGTCCTTGGGCTTGTCGTCCTTGGGCTCCTTGGTCTTTTTGGGTTTGACAGGTGCCTTCTGCAACACACAAAAAAATTATAATAATCACCCAACATTATTACTAATTAATAAAGTAGGAACCGATATACTTTCAACAAGAAAGTAAAATGAAATTATGTCTAGTTGTTACCTTTGCTGCTTTTGGCTTTGGCTCTGCCTTAGGAGGTGCCGGCTTCTGAAAATCAAATAAAATGATGACATCTGTGCAAAAACTTTTTTCTCATCTAAACTAAACTTGTGTGTGAAAAATCAGCTAAATGTCATTACTTGCCCGTGGCTTACTTACGTTTACCAATCTTGCCGATCTCCTTTTAGGCTGAAAAAACAACAAAGAACCTTGTGAATTTGTGACATCATAACTCTGAGTAGTGGGAGGGGAAAAACTACACAGTAACTTACCTCGCTGGCTTCGGTGTCATTGTTCGCCTGGATAACAAAGAGATTACTATCAGTTTAAATCCAGAAGACAACACATCATTCTTAATGACAATACCAAAACCATAAACTGAACATATAAAGAGTAAAAAAGTGATTATTTTAATGCTAAATATACAAATCTTATTGGCGGCTGTGTTGTTGAACCTGAAGCCCCGCCCCCACCCCTTGCCTAACAAACCCCACTCATGTTGATCTCAAAAGCCCGCCATTTTCTGCACGCGCTGTGCTGACTGGCTGCTCGTGTGCGCACGAGGGAGAAGGAGGGAACTGCGAGCCCCGCCCCCTTCCACACTAATCTGTTCAGCAACGCCGACGACTTAATTAAAGAAATACGATTAAAAATGTCGTTCCAAAAAATAACTATGTTTTAAGAGTTTTTTATTTTATTTCTACGACATATTTCCAGATAGTTTAGTGACGTTATAGAGAAAAAGGGAAACGCCAGAATACAGCGGAGTCGCCGCGGTGTGTGAGATTCGCCATTTTTACAACCACAGATTTGTACGAATTCTCAGCTATGGCGACGATGTGCATCGACTACAAGCACACGGATACACGTATATATACACACACACATGTATACACAATTGAAGTCGAATCTAATACAGCCTTTATAAACCTTTGTTTTCACATGTAGGTTGTTTTTCTTGTAGAAAATTATAAATAAAAACGATGGGGCCACGACCATTTTCCAAAACACAAGGATCGATTTTTTTTAAAGCCATAAAACATATACAAACAAAATACAATCGTTTAAGTTAGAAATTCAAAACCTACAATTTTTATCGTGCATTTATCCCGGTTACTGAGAAAATGATCGAAAAGTAGAGATCCCCCCCTCAGCTACACCCCTTTGTCTAGATCCATGTATCCAGAGCTACTTCGTCTATTTGTAAACAGTGCACATGAAAATAATATTCGGAAGAAAAAAAGTCACTTATTGATTCATAAAATCAGAAAATGCGTGCATTCTTGAGAACGTGAATCGCCGTAAGAATCTCATGGAAATCTGCACACCGAAACGAATCGCTTCTCAAATCAAAACATTTTGTGCACCGAAATGAATTCACAGTGCAACCCGGATTCGCGTTATTGCAAAGAAACCGAATAACCACATGAATGCATGTTTTAAAACAATGCACTACACCTCACATTCCGGACATTCAGACCGATTAAAACACCGATCAAAGAGAATCCCCAAGTATCACACAGAGTACTTACTTTGCTCCTTTTGGGCATGGCTGGTTTTGAGGTGTTTAACACAAAGAAAGAAAAATAGGAATAGGTTACAAGAAAGAGGGTGAAAATAAGGACGCCAAAGAGACTAAAAATAGGTAACAACAGTGGTTAGTTAGCTCGGTAAAAAAAAAGACAGGCAGGTTTCAGCGCAGGAAGACGTTACCGTCCCATCGAAACACAAACTAGCTCAAACCGGATTGGATTCTCCCCCCTTCTCTTCCCCCTTATTCACTTTATCATCATAAGCATAGAGCGCACGGTCACGCCCCCTCTCTTCCTTACGCCTTCACTTGATTGGCGTTTGGAGTCGAGAGCCCCGCCTTTTTCCGCCTCCCTCGTGAGCTGGTTGGCTCATCGGGACGACAATGCGATTTCAAATCATAGCAACGTACCTGTTGGGTGCTTGTGTGTGCCAATCAATGGAGTGGGTATTTGTTTCAGCCGTGAGTCGCGTGTTTAAAAAAAAATACAAAGCGGGTTGTTTGGAAATTTATAACTATATCCATTTCGGGTTTAAATCGAAACACGATCCTAAAATGTTCCCTTAATTATATAGTTATATGTTTACCGTTTTTGAGATCGGGGTTAAAAATGACCACAAAGGTGAGCTGCTGGGACCAAAATGGCGCCTGTTTTGTGAAACAATTTACAGTGGCTTTAAAAAAAACCTTATGTAATTGCATAAGTCGTCCATGTTACATATGAGGAATTGCCTCGGAATGCGTGTAGCGCTATTCCTTCTGTTATTTCTTTCTTATAGATGAATTATGCGAGTTTTAGAAGTTTTATTTAATTGTGCACCAAGAAGCAATTTGTTGTAGAAGATCCAAAATGGAGTCTGAAATAGCTCCAAAAATCACCCCAGGGTTTATTCGATATTTTACTGAATTTATTTTGGGTGCCATGACTTTAAATCAAGCTTGCATTTTTTTGTTTATTTATTTAATATTTTTTTCTTCTTTTTTTCCTCATTGTTAGCTTTTCATTTAAATTACCCTTAATATTCTTTTCCATCTTGTTGCTTGTACTGTGTTTTATGTCTGAGTTGGTTGCTGTAACATTACAATTTATCTATCTATCTATCTATCTATCTATCTATCTATCTATCTATCTATCTGTCTGTCTGTCTGTCTGTCTGTCTGAATAAAGATAGTAAAATTAAATAAATGAAGGTGTTTGTCAAAAGTGAGAGCTAATGTTTCTGAGCACACCTTTCTCATTCTTTCTAAATGTTTATCAAAAAACAAATAGTAACCACAAATAAACCAACAGATTACAATATATAATAACCTTTAATTACATATGTATTACATGTATATCTAAATTATAACTAAAATAAAGCAACTAATAACCCACTATTTGTTATGTAAGCTCGTTTTATGCTTTTTTTTTTTAATCACCAACAAAAATCATACTTCATAATAGCCACTATTACCAAAGACTGCTTATGACAGAGTTCTGGCAGTGTTGGAACCATTTTTCATTAAAATATCAGTGTAAATGCTGCTCAGAAACTTATTTCTAAGCAAGCAAATGGTGATGTACCTAGGTTGACAATAAAGCAGCTACAAATGTGATCATGTAAAAAAGCAATTAATTAATACTGCATGTTCACATTAATTGATACAATAATATATGTATACACTTAAGAGCCCAACCCATCAGTAAGTTGCAAAGTTTCCCTTATTAATACCTCTTTTACACAGCTACAGAGCATTTCAAACTCCCACGTTTCACTTTTCCTTTCAAATCACGTTTTCTCTGAACATATCACTTATTCTAAGGATTTTCCACACCTGAACTAAGCTGATTAATGACATAAAGAGAAGGTCATATTTTCTTTAATGGTCATATTTTCTTTAATAGTATGTACTGTATATATGGTTTGGATTAATTTTATTTAATAGTATGTACACTATATGGACAAAAGTTCATAGACACCTGACATAAGATTGGTATGTTCTTTTTGAACATCCCATTCTACATTAAATCTCCATTTGCTGTTATTATAACCTCCAATCTTCTAGTAAGGTGTTCCACTAGATTTTGGAGTGTGCTTGTGGAGATTTAAGGGCATTAGTAAAGTCAGGTACTGATGTAGAGTGAGGAGGCATGGGGTGCAGTCAGCGTTACAGTTTATCCCAAAGGTGTTGAATAGGTTGAGGTCAGAGCTCTATAGCAGGACATGAAAGATCTTCCACTCCAACACATTTAAATCACATCTTCATTGTGCTCTATTTGTGCACAGGAGCATTGTGCTGGAAGTTTGGGCCTCTGGGTTCTAGTGAAGGGAAATTTAACCCTATTGCATCCAAAGACACCCTTTACAATTGTGTGCCTTCAACTTTGTGCTAACAGTTTGAAGAAGAGTAACAAATGGCTGAAACAGTCAGTTATCCAACTTACTTTTGCTTATATAGGGTATACAGTATATGTAATGAGAGGATATTCATATGATAATCTGATGGTTGTTTCCACATCCTAACATGTCATATTGAAAGATTTTTCCAAGTTTGTATTGGCAGACAAGTTATAATCTTAAAAGTCCACTGTAAACGCACAGTTTGACACTAGCTTTAGGTCTTACAAGCCAGTAGCAACAAATAGCTTTTGTCGTTTTATGTAAAAATGCATTCTTTGATCATTGACTCAAATCTGTGAAAATGTGGAAAAAATAGCTTAATGTAAATCTTTACCTTCACCTTAAATTTGCAATCGTGCATGCTGATGAGTTCTTAAATGCACCCCAAAGTTGTAAAACGGAATTTTTTTAAAGGAAGAGTTTATCTACTGGCACACTTTGCTTCTCCCCTCCCCCAATGCCCTCATATGGCTTTCTTTCAGCCTAACTTTCAGGCGGGAAAACATTGGCTCCTGTTGCTGTTTCACTCGGTGGTGTGTACACACACACACACACACACACACACACACACACACACACACACACAACACAGGACTGGGAGGCAGTGGGAGTGGCAGGTGGGTTTTAGATAACACAGGGAGCTCAGGGGCCCCCTTTGGCACAACAGCTGCCCATCGCTGCCCCCTCCATCTCCACACCACAGAGGAGGAAACAGGGCTCAGTTGCACACTGTAACACTTGCAGATATGTGAGGCTTGAATACATTTACACTGCAACCTTCATGTGCCATCCACTAGTAAGGAGAGTGCACAAAGAATGTTCCTCCCATTGTCTGAGAATTCGTAAGCTATTTAAAAGTGGGCTTTTGATGGTGAAAAATGAATAATAACATTATTTTTCAATAGCTACTATTATAGATTTATTAGCTATTGAAATTGTGTATGATTTGTCTATAAAAAAAAAATTAAGGATTAAATTATGATAATAAAAAAACATTCTTGTATAATTCAAAAATATATTTAAATATGTTTATTAAAATCCTTTATATTTTTACATTTTATAGTTTTTTCAATTGTAATTGCAATCCTTCATAAATAAAATAAATCTATAATCATTAACACTGAATTGAATTTAGGTCATATTGGGCAGTTTCTCACATCTTTGAAATTGTCAAACTTTGGGTATATTTACTTGTTATATTAATTAACACTTCTCACTTGATAGTATTATACAATATTTATTTATTTATTTTTTGTATTTTTTTAATTACAAAGTTCCAACACAGAAGTTGATTAATGACTTCCTGTAGTATTCCTGATCAACCCTGATTGGATCAGTCTCTTGCTAAAGGTGTTTTTTGGGGGGGGAGTGTTCAAAATTTCATTTGAACACTCATTCCCCTCCCACCACCATTTGCAGATCTCACCTCTTCTGTATGTTTATTCAGCCTGTCAGCAGTTTGTTTTATTGCACCCCAGCACAGCACAGTGTAGTATATAACCCTAGCTACACCAGAAATTGTGGGACGACTTCCCATGTAGGTTGAATGACCTAAACTCCCTCTTGCTCTTTAGATCACAGGTTTATGCCTCCACAGCCCCCTTTCACTGTGAACCATTTGGCACTGTGAGCCATTTGGCACATTTTTTTGCTCACATATGAGTTAAGTCAAATAATTCATGATAGTATAATAGACACATATTTCATATTCATTTAATTGCCATGGTAAAAGGCAATTATGCTCAGTATAGGAAAATAACCAGCTTTAGGATGCCCAGTCAGATTTTATTTAGTATATATGTACTTCTGCTCCTAAGAAGTATTACAGTGAATTTAAACACCATTATACTTAATGTATAAAAAAGCCAGAGACTCTACTAATGTGTATTCACTGAGCACATTATAGATGATTAATACATTTTCCCCACGAAACACT
>JAAIIK010000031.1:33532-59039 GCA_014706435.1 Silurus glanis
ATGTGTGTGTGAGAAATTTTTCCATTCAAGTAATGCATCATATACATCGCTGAACACTACAGATTTTTACACATTTCAGAAGTGTTCTGAGGTAGAGGGAGGATGAGCTGAGCTCCACCAAATAAATGTGCACTCTTCAGCAGAATTGGTCATGCTTCACTAAAATGACCGTGTTTAGATTAGATTAAATCTGTCAATGTGCAGGAAAAACATCATCGTCTACATGATATAGATCTCTCCTCAAACAATTTCCTCTATTTGTCTTACAAAGTAGAGTCACAAATATCTCTGTAGAATTCCTGTGTTAGATTTGTTGCTGGAAGTCACATTAAAAAAAAGCTACACCTTAACCAATCCTTTAAAAGTATGTTCATTGATAGTTAATGTAAACTCATTTGAACTAGAATATAGTATTTATTTGCAGGAACAAGACGCCATACCGATAATTCCGTCAGTGTTGCGAGTATCACTGCCTATTGTGTTTAGCACACATTAAGAACTGCTAACATTACTCAAAACATGTTAAACATATCTGCAAATGAGACAGTGCCCCCGTAAACAGGGTTGCCTTGACGTTTAAGTTTGTTTATTTGTTTAAGTTGAAACCGTTTCATCGATCACATTATCAGTCCCCAGGGGCCTTCTCAGAATGCGGGGCCCCAGGTGATTTCCTGTCTTGCCTGCTCTGTAGCATTTGATTAAATGCTAATATCTGCCTTAGAAACCATCTCTCAGTGATCTTCCTGTCATGTTTTTGTAAAGAACATCTCCAAAAAGTAACAGAGGCAAAATATGGCGTTCTTCAAAAACCTTTTAAAATATGAACATGCCAATATTTATAGGTTTCACTCAAGCCGTTTGAAGCACATACCAAGCAGGTCAGGTTTCTTTTTTTCTGCTTTCTTATGACGAGTGAAAACAGAGCCTGGCTACACCCAGCATGCCTATTTGTTTGACTCAGATACAAGTGGGTACATGCACGTCACCAAACACAAACAGTGCACCGTCGAATGAAGGCTTAGTTTATTGCTCTGTACCCCTTGTTAGCTCTGCTTCACTGTAACACACACTATTACAGCAATTCAAAAACTTAAATCAGAAAACTGTAACTCACTTCCTTAACGGCACTTTATACACCTGACATCTAAAAATTATATTTTAAACAGCATATTCAAAATATTATTCTGGAGATTAAATGTTTCATGGCCACAATCTGGTATAATAAAGATACCAAAATTACTGGAGACACCTGTAGCAGGAGCTTTAAGCAGGAGATAAATTTTAATCAAGATGACTGGCATCTGAATCCATCATACTGATCTTATCTTAAAGTAAAAAAGAAATTTAGATCCCAAGAACATTCTCTGTTTATTCTGTATTCAGAAGTCCTTTATGAAACATGACAAATTAGACTACACCCTACAGTTTTCTCAATAGTTACATGGCACATCACAACATTCCACCTAACTCTTTATAATCACATAAATTGTTTTCTTAAACCTCCCCGTGAGTGTAAAATATCTACTGTCCTACCTACACTAAGATGAACATGCCGTTGATCTCAGCGTAATTGTAATTAATGTGAAAAACTGCTCTGCAGGTGACATCTGAAAACATAACGAAAAAGCGAGGTTGTGCTTCTCTTATAGCACTACTCTTTCTTACCTTGTCTTGTCCCACAGTAAGAGAGCCATAACCATTGTTTGATGACAACAATGTCATATGTCTTATGGCTTATCTGAAAATATGAAATACTGTAAATCTTTACATTCAGAATCATTTAATGGTCTCATTTAATGGAATCATTTAATCATCTAAGGTTTATAAAATTAATCATAAAAAATTATGATTATAATATATGAAATATATAAAATAAATAACAGTCATGATACAGTCAGCCAGTAATTGATGCAAAATAAACATGGACAGGACGATCCTGAGCATTTGTTTCGGAACCTGGGACATTTTCTCCCTTGGCTCGGTTTGTTTAGGCATATGTGAACATTGGATCCACACCAAAACAATTGCTCCTAGACAACCTGAACGAGGTGGTCTCAGCCCGATTGCAAACAAACTCTAGGGTGGTTCACTTGTGGTGTGAAAGCAATTGTACCAAATTATAAAAGTGAACTGCTATTAATGAGATATTTTTTGATTAAAATATGTTTGTGTGTGTTACACCTCACTTTCCTGATGAGTGTGACTGACATGCTGCAAGCAGAGATGTATTTGCTCTATCTTGTTCAGGTTTCATCTGATAAAAAAGCAAATAAAAACTAAATATAATGGAAAAAATACGCATTATTATTGTAGTTTTACCTATTGAAAGTCAATTTAAACCAAGAGTGCTACTTTTTTTACTTACTCTATTGATATTAAATTTAATCTAACAACCACAATTTTGAGTTTATGACATTGGCATTGGCCACAATGAACTTGAATTACTGGTTATCAGTATGAATTCTAATATTCCATATTGGTGCACCCCAGTATCCCGGTAATAATTAGAGTCCTTATAAACAAGGGTTTTGTTAAAAATAACAACACACTGGGGTTCTTTAGTCAAGTCAAACATCAAGAAAATCTTCTTATCATGTCCTCATAAAACAGGTATAAGCTACACACAACCTAAATCTGAACAAGCATGTAATGTGATGCATAAAAGCAATTATCTTAACCTTGTATGGCTGAATATCATTCCATCTCCAGTATCATGATGTATGTATCTATAATGTCAAATATAGAGGGATCATAGCTAATATGTGATCCATACAAACCAAGGCCCCATGTTTAAAAACGTGATTTTTGAATTACTTGCAAAGTTTAACCATTTTAAAATGAACGTTTATAATTGGCACATGACTTTAAATTCTGTCAGTTTAAACAGTCATGTGATTTTTACCCTTTCAGGCAAAGAAGTTGAACATAATTGAGTGTCCTTGTAAACACAGTCACATATGTCTTTAGTGAACATAAAAAACTGGGAGAAAAAACGCATGTCTAACAGAATATTGGACATTAGCGCTTAAAGTGAAGGCAGCCTATAAACTGCTGCTATATGTCATTAATGTTATTAAAACAAACAAATACAAAAAGAAAATCAGTTCTGTAGCTTTAACATTGATTATGTTTTATTTATGCAGTAAAGACTATGCAGTGTTATTTTACAGTTGATTATAACATTTCTGAATGCTGCTCATTAGACTTTAAGCACTGCATATTTCATTTGTATATGTTCTACTGGGTTTATCTATGCCTGTAATTTATTTTCTGTGCAGAGGCTCTCCCCTCCAAAATCACACCAATCATTCCACAATTAAGCATACTTTACAGATAAAGCTATTCAATCACCTGGTAAAATTGTTTTCACTTTGCTTTATATATTGAAGAAAACCAAAATATCGCAATGTCATTTCTTTCTTTTTTGAATTTTGTGCAGCCCTGTTACCTTGGGTAACATTTAATATTACCTTTAAAAAAGTACTGGATACCGCTTTGTTAAACAGTTTCACTTAAACATAAACAACTCACCTTTAAAATCATTGATGAATCTCCCAAGTGCATTTGTGTCTTTCTTCTGAAGTGAAAACTGTATGGCCTTCTACAGTGGCTTGGTCTGTTTCCCTCACTGCCTCACTGCAGCCATGATTTTATGTGCTGCTCTGCTGTTATAGAAAAAAAAAACCCTCAAACATTTCAATTGTCATATTATTCAGCAAGTCTGTTTTCAATATAAACATTAAGACAGACATTGCAGCAAATTAGTACAGAGTATGTTTGTTACAGTCAAGAGTAATAAGAGCACATATTTAATCTCTTTACAACTTGATGTCTTTAAATGAAACAGTACTGTAGTAATACACTATATTGACTGCACCCCAGGCCTCCTCACCCTACATCAGTACCTGACTTTACTAACACCCTTGCGTCTAAAAGAGCACAAATATACACAAGCACATCCTCCCAGAAGAGTGGAAGTTATTATAACAGCAAATGGAGACTAAATGTGGAATAAGATGTTCACAAAGCACATGCCAATTTTAAGGTCAGTTGTCCACAAACTGTTGTCCATATAGTGTATTTAACATTAACATTAGCATGCAAATAAACGTATGTCCTAACATATGAACAGGGTTTAAAAATAAATAAAAAATACACTTTACTGTCACGAGTTAATGTGTGGTTATGCTTACATTAATAGCAAAAATGCTAGCGAGCTAACTGTTTAAATCATGTTATCTAAATCTATTTAAATCTATTAAACTGCATGAGAGCAGCTTACAAGATATTTTGAAACTGTTTTATACGATACTAAGAATATGTTTACTTGAGGATCAGTATTTATTCATATTTTTCACAAACAATTGATAAGTTACAGGAAATTATACTTTTCTTTAAGTATTTTCTATTAACACGCCACCATCCTCTTGTTTTTACGGTTTCCCATACTTCCTGCGGTAACTGAATGAAGCTCCGCCCACCGGCGCCATCTTGTTTTCGCGATTTCCCGCCAAAATGTGTCGATCTGAACAATCACAGGCTAGAAAACCTACACCTTGTGTTAAAATGCTAATCTTCGATAGCACAGGTGCATTACCAGGACCTGACTACAGGGGCATACTTTCAAATTCAGGGATACACTGTGTGTAGTAAAAAAAAAAAAAAATTTGTGGTTTGTAAGTACATGCCGCGAGGATGCTTTCTTGGACATAGTACATTAGTTTTGCCCTGCAAACATCAATGACAGTTTTAACTTGCCAATGCTGTTAAGGTATACGGTGTAAGGTGATAATCTAGAGCTAGGTGTGAGCTGTGTTCAATAATTTAACTCTCTCTGCTTCAGCTTAGGCCGTTAGTCAGCTCCACATCATATGGTAACATCCTTTAACCCTAAACTAGACATGGACTACCCCTTACATATATTTATATATATATTTTTTTTATATATTTTGGCCACACCCACAACAGAGGTTTAAAAATTAATAAAAGATACAAAAAAAGCAATATAGATATAAAAATATCGACATCAGGAGCCCTATACAGATACAACTCAATTCAAATACAAAGAGTTGTGTTACACTGTTATTGTCTGTAAATGTTCCTGCATTGGCTTCTTTTTTGAGCAATATGAGCAATATAGTTGACCAATATAGTTGCTGGCTTGAAGTTTGATGGCATCAGCGTCATTAACTGTTCAGGGATTCAAGGGATAGACTCCGGCCATAACCATGACCAGGATTTTTCTTTTTAACAGAAGATTTATTTAACTGTTGTTAGCCATAGAGAAAAACACGTCTCTTTGACAGCTAGCTTATACTGAGTAGATTCTTCCCAGAACCAATTTGAGTGAACATACATTTACATTTGTGGCATTTAGCAGATGCCCTTGTCCAAAGCGACGTACAAAAGTGCTTTGAGTCTCTAGCAATGAATAAATCTACACTGGTACGCTAGATTATAAACTTAAGATAAATCAGCCCACAACTCTGTTGAGGTATTTATTTATTTTTTTTTAACAACGCAAACTTGGAAAGTGTTAGTTTAAGTGTTTCAGGAAGGGGTAAGTCTTCAAACGCTGCTTGAAGAATAATAACTTTTTAAATATACAATAACTCCTGTCAAGTGGCTGTCTCTTTACTACAAGGATAAAGACCTTACTGAATGGGATTTTGGTAGTGAATCTGAGAATGAAGGTAATCCTGGTAGTGGACTTTACAATCAATGAATTACTAAACAGTATTTGTTGTGTACTGTTATGTTAATATACAATGCATTATTATTTATTAACAAGATAAACAAGAATGAGTTAACTGTATCTCAGTTTAATCACCAACAATTTTTTTCTCTCACAAAAATGCCATGAAATTCGGAAATAAATCCATGATGATGTATGTAGAAAGTCTTTATTAAAGATCAGATCTCAAGATCTTATGATGTACTTTTTTTTTCCAGGCATCAGAGCTCAAGTGCTGACACCTACAAATGAGACGGTGCTGCAAAATTTCGATGCCACGTTCAACTGCAGCATAAGTAATCCTGGATGGAATTCCATGGCCTGGACTGTGAACGGACGCTTAGTCCTCAATATTATAGAGCTGACGGGCCCAGTCTCTGGTACTCCCCGTTACTCTGCCACAAACTACTCCACTGCAGGACAAGGCATATGGGGAATAACTATCAAGGGCGTTACAGTAGACGATGCTGGACAAGTGGGATGTCAGGTGCTGAACAGTCTGCTTGTGTTTGCTACACTGACCGTCCAGCGTGAGTGAAATTTATATTGAAATCTTATTTTCATGTGCATTTATACTTATGTCGTTGGACAGATGCCCGCATCCAGAGTGACTTACAAAATTATTTTAATTCTCCATTAATAAATTAATTCAGATGTTTTTAGGACCTAAGACCAGGAATAAGAACACCATCCGCCTAAAACTCATTTGAAATAAAATTAGAAATCATTGTTTTGTTTTTAAAAATTGACAGTTTATTAACCTCTGGAAGAGGTAGGTCTTTCGATGTTGTTTGAGGACTGCTAGAGACTCAAGTGGAAGCTCAAGTAATCATCAGTGTATTAAATCTGATGTGGGGACCTACATGAAGAAAGTGGAGAGATCGTAGCAGTTTGGTGGTGTGGGATAACCTAGGAAAGTAAAAAATTTGTGCAGTGCCATTCTGGATCAGTTGAAATGGTCAATGGAAATGATATCAAATAGTAGTTGATGTTTGAGCGATTGGGAGTGAATTCCTTCAGGATGGAGATGCTTGCTTCCTTGGACATGGTAGGAACGTGCCAAGATGATGCCATTAGTTGGTGGTCTGATAGATTGTAAAAGGTATAAGATCCAAAGGGCAGGTGGTGGGATTGCTGGACAAGATACCTTGCAGAACCTCTTCTGTTGCCTTGACTTGACTTGATTAATTTGGAAAATTAAGTAAGAAATATGGAGAAAACAGAAAGTAAAGTGTAGAAGTTGAAGTAGGGGTAAAGGTCTGGCAGTATTTTCACCAATTTGTTCGTTAGAGAAGGTGGCAAAATCTTCAGCTGTCAGGGAGGATGAAGCAAAAGGATTGAGCAATGAAGAACATATGTTGTGAAGTGTACATCTTGTGCAAACACTTCCAGTTTTTTGTTGGTAGATAGTTTAGCAGAAGAAACTTCAAATGAGAATTTGGATAGGAGATCACAGTATGAGGACAGATCAATGTCACGATGAGATCTCTTCCACTTTCTCTCCACTGCTCTTAATTCAAAGTTAACCAAGTCAGCCAGCCGGACTGACAAAGCAAACAAGCTAGCAGAGAAGCCATTTTGTCTTAGCCTTTTATAAATAATTTTTATTAGCCTATATTCTTTAAATCAAGAGTTGTAGCTAAACTTGCTAGCTAACCTTGCATTAGGCTAAATGCATGCTTGTGTTGTGTGAGCACACTGTGTGTGAAGACATGCATGAGACCAGCTTCTGCTTAAAATGAGATGAAGACCTTTGACTGCTGATTCGGCACACACAAATGTGCATACTCTGTGTGGGTGTAGACCCTTAGAACCATTTTGCTTCATCCAAGGCTTTATTACTGTGTTCAACCTATAAAATAATAAAAAGTATCGATCTTCAGCGAAACGCTTCTTAGTTTAGATGTCAGTGAAGAATATTTTCCAACTCATTACTTCAGTTTAGAGGTGCAGTGAAGAGTCAGATTCATTTAGCAGGTCACAGTTAAATAAGGACAAATCTGGGGTTTACTGTGGAAAAGAATCTATTGCCAAATTCAATACTTATGACTGTTTTTCATGTTCTTGTGTGTGCTAATGCTTTGTGATTACCTAGACTTTTTTTTTTTTTTTTTTTTTTTTTTTTTACATTTTATGTTTTATGAGAAATCTATGTATAAATCTAAAAATCTATAAATCTAAAACAAGGCTAAAAATGAAACATTTTAACCCTAACTTTCCGAACAATCAATATTTTATTGATAGTTCTAAAATGTTTGTCATTTTGGCAGTTAAATAACCTAACATTTCTACAAACTACCATTCAATGTACATATTTTATTGACAGATCAGCAAACCAAGCATGGCATTTCTTTAGAAAGTTCTTTATTTCAAGAATAGGTTGAGGTATTCCTACTAAAATCTTGATGGAAAATGTTCAATACGATGCAAGCTATATATTACCCATCTTATATTTAGCTAGCATTGAACAAGCTATAAACAAACAATGAAAAGGCAAGCTAAAAATGAACAAGCTAATGATGAAAAAGCTAACTAATAGCTCAGAGCTACTGATATTTTTTTTTGGAAAAATATTATTAGAATAAGTACATTACAATCTCAGCATTGTGGTCATTTAAAATGAAAAATAAAGTAAAATCTCCACACTGGACCTAATGTATCTATTCATGCTTACGGATCGTTCATCGCTAATCAAATGCTCAGTGCAGCGTGATATATTAGCTAAGCAGGGTGTGTGTAGCTTCAGGTTGGCTCAGTGTGTAGCTGCACAGAATAAGACCTTGAGCACCAGTGTAGCTCTTGAGCTATGCTGTACACGTATTGGAATGCTTTGAGTGGATATTGATGTATAGTGTGTGCTGTGTTTCTTTTTTTTCTTCTGCATTAAATACATGTTACTCCAGTGCTCCTAAACAACTCAGCACTTTCAGCATCTCCTGGGAAATCATAGTAACTCAGGGGAAGAAAGCTGTTTGTGGAAACGCATTCTAGTAGTGATTCTTAGAATGATAGTCTGATGCCATCTAATATGATATGGCAGTATCGGAGGCATGGCCATTAACTATTAAGTGAATTGTGTACCCAAGAACAGGAAAAAAGAAACTGTTGGATATGAGAGCACATTGTTTCTGCAAATATTGTGCACGAGTACTAAGATGCAAGCCTAGTTCATAATAATGATGCAACCAGCATAAATATTACAAAAACTATTTAATGACATTCTTGATTGAACAGTACCACAAAAAAAACTTTGTACCTGTACCCAGTCTGACAAATGGTGTCAATGCATCCCAAGCAGAGTTATGATATAAATACCTAAGGACTTCTTAGAGACTATTCCATCAGCTCTCTATTCCTAATCTAGCTCTATCTACCTGCTGAGATGATCACTGCCTGTGTGAGTAAGCAAGATTTATCAACCAAATAAAAACAAAACTAAGCAGCAAGAAAAAAAGTAGATCAACTACAGAAAGATAACAGTACCTTGCTTGACTTGTGCTTTATTCCACAAACAATATTGTAACTAGAAACAGGCAAAAATATGAAGTGTGTCTTTTTTTTTTTACAATAAAATTGCTGCTGTGGTGAGAAAATGAGGGGAAAAAATGCAGTTATGGGAAAATAATAATTTTTGTGTGTCACAAATCCCCTTTCTCTATGTGTATTGTGTAATAAATAAGACTGTTGTGTTGTTTTGTTTTGGGTTCAGATCAGTGTTATTCACATGGCATCATTATTATTGCAGATCTGTCTTCACCTGTGTTCTGGCATTGGTTTTTTACCCAGTTGTGCTCACCTGTTCTGTATTAGCTCATTTATTAGTTTGTATACATAGACCCTGCTGTGTTTCACCAAAGACTTAAATCATGCCGTTTGGTCTATGCTAATGTGATAAAAGCCTACACAGGGGGACGCATGCCATAGTAATTTGTAGGGCTGGTTTAAAAATGTAATATAGTTACTTCAAATAATCCCTTTAAATGGTCATTGTAGACCAAGTGACACCAGTTTGTTCCTGTGATTATTTGCAGTTATTACTGTGAAGGTATAAATGTGTGTAAGCTGATTTATGAAAATATTTACAACAGGTTTATGGTCTTGTTTGGTTTAGCTATGTTGTATGGTTTAGAGACAGTGAAGAGTACAGTAAGAGTGTAGTGGAGGTGAAGAGAGTTTCTGATAGGGTGATGTACGTGAAGCTGGAAGTTGAAGGGATGATGATAAATGTCATCAGTGCCTATGCTCCACAAGTTGGCTGTGAGATGGAGGAGAAGGAAAGATTCTGGAGTGAATTAGATGAAGTGGTAGATGGTGTACCTAGGAAAGAACGATTGGTGATTGGGGCAGACTTTAATGGGCATGTTGGTGAAGGGAACAGAGGTGATGAGGAGGTGATGGGTAGGTATGGCCTTAAGGAGAGGAATGTGGAAGGGCAGATGGTGGTAGATTTTGCTAAAAGGATGGAAATGGCAGTGGTGAACACTTATTTTAAGAAGAAGGCGGATCATAGGGTGACGTATAAGAGTGGAGGAAGGTGCACACAGGTGGACTATGTTCTATGCAGGAGATGCAACCTGAAGGAGATTGGAGACTGTAAGGTGTTGGCAGGGGACAGTGTAGCTAGACAGCATCGGATGGTGGTCTGTAGGATGGTTTTGGAGGCGAAGAAGAAGAGGAGGAGAGTGAGGACTGAAAGAAGAATAAGATGGTGGAAACTGAAGGAGGAAGACTGTAGTGTGAGGTTCAGGGAAGAGGTCAGACAGAGGCTCGGTGGTGGTGAAGAGGTGTTGGGTGATTGGGAAACTACTGCAGGAGTGATGAGGGAGGCAGCTAGAAAAGTACTTGGTGTGACATCTGGAAATAGAAAGGAAGACAAGGAGACGTGGTGGTGGAATGAGGAAGTGCAGGAGAGCATAAGGAGAAAGAGGTTGGCAAAACAGAAGTGGGATAGACAGAGTGATGAGAAAAGTAGGCAGGAGTACAAGGAGATGCGGCAGCAGGTAAAGAGGGATGTGGCGAAAGCCAAGGAGAAGGCATATGAGGAGCTGTATGAGAGGTTGGACACTAAGGAAGGAGAAAAGGATTTATACCGATTGGCCAGGCAGAGGGACCGAGCTGGGAAGGATGTGTTGCAAGTTAGAGCAATAAAGGATGGAGAGGGAAATGTGTTGACTAGTGAGGAGAGTGTGTTGAGAAGGTGGAGGGAATATTTTGAGCAGCTGATGAATGAGGAAAATCAGAGAGAGAGAAGGTTGGATGATGTGGAGTTGGTAAAGCAGGATGTAGATAGGATTAGTAAGGAGGAAGTGAGAGCAGCGATTAAGAGGATGAAGAGTGGAAAGTCGGTTGGACCAGATGACATACCTGTAGAAGCATGGAGATGTTTAGGAGAGCTGGCAGTGGAGTTTTTAACCAGATTGTTTAACAAGATTCTGGAAGGTGGGAGGATGCCTGAGGAATGGAGAAGGAGTGTGCTGGTACCGATCTTTAAGCATAAGGGAGATGTGCAGACCTGCAGTAACCACAGGGGAATTAAGTTGATCAGTCACACCATGAAGTTATGGGAAAGAGTAGTGGAAGCCAGGCTGAGAGAAGAGGTGACCATCTGTGAGCAACAGTATGGTTTCATGCCGAGGAAGAGCACCACAGATGCCTTATTTGCTTTGAGGATGTTGATGGAGAAGTATAGAGAAGGACAGAAGGAATTGCATTGTGTATTTGTGGATTTAGAGAAAGCGTACGACAGAGTGCCGAGAGAGGAGTTGTGGTCTGTATGAGGAAGTCAGGTGTGTCAGAGAAGTATGTGAGGGTGGTGCAGGACATGTATGAGGACAGTGTGACAGCAGTGAAGTGTGCAGTAGGAACCACAGAGTGATTCAGGGTGAGGGTTGGACTACATCAAGGATCGGCCCTGAGCCCTTTCCTGTTTGCAGTGGTGATGGACAGGTTGACGGACGAGGTCAGACAGGAGTCTCCATGGACTATGATGTTTGCGGATGATATTGTGATTTGTGGTGAGAGTAGTGAGCAGGTTGAGAAGAGCCTGGAGAGGTGGAGATGTGCGTTGGAGAGAAGGGGAATGAAAGTCAGTAGGAGTAAGACAGAGTACATGTGTGTGAATGAGAGGGAGGGCAGTGGAGTGGTGCGGTTGCAGGGAGAAGAGGTGGAGAAGGTGGAGGAGTTCAGGTACCTGGGGTCAACAGTGCAAAGTAATGGAGAGTGTGTTAGGGAAGTAAAGAAAAGAGTGCAGGCAGGGTGGAGTGGGTGGAGAAGAGTGACAGGAGTGATTTGTGATAGTAGGGTATCTGCAAGAATGAAAGGGAAAGTTTATAGGACTGTGGTGAGACCTGCGATGTTGTATGGATTAGAGACCGTGGCATTGAGTAGAAGACAGGAGGTGGAGCTGGAGGTAGCAGAGCTGAAGATGTTAAGGTTTTCGTTGGGAGTGACGAGGATGGACAGGATTAGAAATGAGTTTATTAGAGGGACAGCACATGTAGGATGTTTTGCTGACAAGGTGAGGGAGGCGAGATTGAGATGGTTTGGACATGTGCAGAGGAGGGACATGAATTATATTGGTAGAAGAATGCTGAGGATGGAGCCACCAGGTAGGAGGAAAAGAGGAAGACCAAGGAGGAGGTTCATGGATGTGGTGAGGGAAGACATGCAGGTAGTTGGTGTGAAAGAGGCAGATGTAGAGGACAGGGTGGTATGGAGACGGATGATCCGCTGTGGCGACCCCTAATGGGAGCAGCCAAAAGAAGAAGAAGAAGAAGAAGAAGAAGAAGTATGGTTTAGAGACAGTGGCATTGAGTAAAAGACAGGAGGCAGAGCTGGAGGTGGCAGAGCTGAAGATGTTGAGGTTTTCGTTGGGAGTGACAATGATGAACAGGATTAGAAATGAGTTTATTAGAGGGACATCGCATGTAGGACGTTTTGGAGACAAGGTGAGGGAGGCGAGATTGAGATGGTTTGGACATGTGCAGAGGAGGGACATGGCATATATCTGTAGGAGAATGCTGAGGATGGAGCCACCAGGAAGGAGGAAGAGAAGGGCAAGGAGCAGGTTTATGGATAGGGTAAGGGAAGACATGCAGGTAGTTGGTTTGAAAGAGGCAGATGTAAAGGACAGGGGGGTATGGAGACGGATGATCCGCTGTGGCGACCCTTAATGAGAGAAGCCGAAAGAAGAAGAACAAGAAGAAGAAGAAGAAAAATGGTCTTGGCTTCTTCATCAGCTTTGTGCTTGGATTAATTTCTGCCTCATCTTGAGTCAACAATTTAGCAAATGACAAAATAAATGAAGAACGACTTGACTTTAACACTTATTTAATGTCTGTCCCCAGAGAATGGCACAGTGGCAATTACAGGGTCAAACCGCACAGCTACAGAAGGAGATCAGGTCACGTTCCAGTGTCTTGCAGCTAACTGGTTACCAGCACCACAGATATCCTGGGCTTTGAATGGCATAACTGTGAATAAAACGCTCTATAACACAAGCTCGGTGGCAAGCGGAACTCTCATGAACTCCAATAGCACTCTCACGATCACCGCCAAGAGCAATGTTTCTGTGGCCTGCCTCGCATCTGTTTCCACTCTCCCATCGCCTGAAATCAGCACCATCTTCCTGACCGTCCGTAAGACATTATGTTGCAATGTCCAGGTTTATTCAGTGTAAAATAAGAAGTGGAAAAAGAAACTAAAATATTCTGACTTGCAATTAAATGAGCCTCATTCATCCATCTTTCAGCAAATTTGTGTGTGAATGTTTTCATAAACAAAACCTAAGTAAAAAAAATCACACAAGATTTACAAATATTTCAGTAACACATCATAGTAAAGTTAATACATTTTGCCAAATGTGTTAAGGGCACAGCTGATTTACATTTACAGCCATTGCAAGGGTGCCATTACTTTGAATTTAGTAAAATGTTTTATTCATTTTAATTTGTGTATTTGTTTTGAAATCACTTTGGCTCAAATCATTAACCAAAGAAATTAATTAAATGGGTGTTTAATTGGATAAATGTAGCAGTTGATACATAAAATCTTAGCAACTCGTCAATAATTATACTTGGACAATTACGGTTTAGATTATTCACCTTATATGTAAATTTGGGAAGTGTATGGGAATTTTGGGAATTTTGGAATATGTAATGAATTCCTCTTTATCCAATTTGACAACCAATGATAAAATAATGCACGTGACCGTGAGGATATGTTCCATCATGCATCTCCAAAGGCAATTATTGGCAACTGAAATAAACACAGCATAACTAATAAGTTAAATTGCTTGAATTTATTAATGCCATTATTTCTATTTTCGTGTTGTTGCAGAGAAGGCCGTGCTTTTGGCATCCAGAGACCAGACCGTGTTAATAGCGATCACCGTGGCCTTCAGCCTGGCTGCACTTTTATTCCTCCTCATCTACGGGATCATCTTTTTTTGTTGTAAGAGGCGGAGGAAGAAGAGTAAGTGCTCTGCTTGTCATTCATCATATACAATGGATGATAAAAGTTTAATGAAGTCGTTGCTTAGGCTTTCAGTGCAAGAGGGATATAGTTAGATTAGCACTCAAGATCAGTCTTTTATCAGAGGAATAAGACATCGATATAATTAAATACGTGGCATCCACATCAGATTACATGCTGTTAACAAATAGCTTCTATTTAAACGAAGGACTGAGTGCAACACCATCGGCAGTTGTTGTTAGAAAAAGATACAGCATGATATGAAGAAGTGGGAAGTGAAACTGGGGCTGATTGATTCCAAAATCCAGACTGCAATTTCATGCAGCCTATCAGTGACAAATGTGTCATGTGTTTACTCTGTGACATGTGATAATAGTGTGATAAATTATGTTATAATATAATGTTCTGGGACATTGTGGGTGTTGTTCTGCATTTTTTTTTTTACAAACAATTTTGTGTTTTTTTTTTCTTAAATAAATAATAATTTATTTTAATTTTTTTCTATTTTGTGTTAAATCTTATGTAAATCAAATGTAACTACTTTTTAGGTGGCATGTGTATTGTGTATTATAGAAATGTTTTCAAATATGATATGACATTTTGGTTTTATCGCCTATCTCTAGTCACTGTACACCTCAGTAACCAGATTGTTCGGGACAAAAATGCAGTTTCGGTCAGCCATGATTTGTGGTGTTTTAAGTTGCTGCGTGTATTCTATTGAGCAGACTGATGGAATGTTATCATGGCAGCCATCTTGGACATGCAAAACTGCATTTTTCTCTTAAGTTTTGGTATCACTCGTTCTTCTAGACATTGCCTTTGCAAGACTAAGCTTAAAGATATGATTGTGTGTTTTATTTCATCATACAGGCCACTAAATGTTTTACATATATTTATATCAAAATTTAAATTTCTTACATACTTGTGTCAGTAAAGCTGCTTTGGGACAATGCCCATTGTTAAAAGTGTTATACAAATAAAACTGAACTGAAACAAAAACAACAACAAAAAACGATATAAAAGGCTAACTTTGACATTCCTGCTTTTCAGGATCAAGCTATCAGAATGAATTGAGGTATACACACTAAAAAGCACAAAACATATGAAAGTTGATATAATTCTTGCTAGTTATTTATTCATTCTCATGTTTTGCCTTAATACTTGGGTATTTTTCTTATAGAGCTCGGTCTCAGAGACAGCACGCTGGATACCCTGGGAGAGGAGGGGTACGGGAGAACTTTGGATATGTTGAAGACAGTTCCACAGGTTTGACACGTACACACACACAGACACAAATAGAGAATAATGCACAGTAGCCATATGGAGATGTTTCTAATTGCTGGTCACAATGCTAAGAGTCATATAACATTATATGAACATACAAATTGGTGTTGTTTATTATTTCACATTTAATCAGAGCACTATTGGAAGGAAACGTTACGATTAATTTTAGAAAGACTTAACACGTAAGACTTAAAGCCTCTGCGTGACTCATTGTGAATATTATTATTACAGCAGATAACCTTGATGGAGTGTATACCATCAGCCGCTTCAACACCATCAGAGACAATGCCACAAATTTTCAGGTAGCACTGCAAAGTAATGTATTTTTGTAATGTGTAACTGATACTACACCTCTTAAACAAATCTTCTGCTAACTTCATGTCCTTATTTTCTAGCCTGCTGAAATTAAGCCAAACCGATACAACAGTCCTTCTTACTCTTCTTTCGACGACGAACCTGGGTTTCTAAATCACAGACATTTGACTTTTTTGTGAATGGACAAATCACACACACACACACACACACACACACACACACACACACACATATATATATATACGCACACACACGAGGTGGTATCAAAAAAGTTTCGAGACTAGCTCTGTTTAAAAGAAAGTATGCTATCACCTTTAAAATAGTCCCCTTGCACAGCAATACAGTGCAATATCCAGCATTCCTGCCACTTCTGAAACATGTCCTGGAAGTCTTCTGCGGTTCGCACTGGATCTCCAGTAATAGTGACCTTTGAGCTGGATCGTCATCTTTTGGAGGAGGGCAAAGTCAAATCTGGCAAATTTTGTGGGTGCGGATGTGAGATCATGTGGATTGTTCGGCGATCAACATGCACGAGTTACCGAATGGCGGAGCACGTTGAAGGTCTTCCTGATTGCTCGTCATTTTCAAATAATGTTTTTCTGCTTTTAAAGCACGTATGGCACTCAAAACAACAACATAGGTGATGAAATGAAGTATATTGAGATGAATAAATGTGTTCGAAAGTGTGTGCGCACTGTATGTCAATAGTGGAGGCAAAACTTTTTTGGGTAATTATGAAAATCCAATTTTGCTCAATGAATGAGATTGACTGCAATTGTCACATGACTGCAACAAACTGATGAATGCAATGCTGCACCAAATTCTGAAGCAAGTTAATGCTTTTATTCTTAAAAAAGAACGATAAAAGCAATATGTTTTTAATTTAACAGGACACAATGTGAAGAATAAAAAGAGGCTGTTGATGTTCTGCATATAACAAATGAAAAACAATATAGATTATATGTTTTACCTTTTAGCAGTCTGATTGCTTTGCAGCCTGGCATGGAATCTTCTCCATGGTCTAGGTCCATTTGTAGTTTTAACTCATAACGAGTCACTGACACTAAATACCTAAATACCTAATAAAAGCCTGTCTTTATTATACAATCAAAGTGTCTAATCATAATGGATCTCCCTTCTCTAAGCCTTTTAGATGTTTTTTCATAGCATGCACTAGCTGCTTATAATCTACCTGAGTAAGCCACAGGAGGGATGTTTTTGTGATACAAAAAAGTAAACATTCTCTTAACACCTGCTGGGTTTTAGAACAAAACATATATGCACACACTAGTCAATAATTGTGTATTTATTTTGCTATAAAGTTTTCGAAGGGATACTTTTTTAACACAATCTTTCGGAATATCTTTGTTTATTTATTTTGTACATCAAATTAAATTAATTGGTTAAAGTCAGCACTGTGTTCTTGTATACTTTTTCTGTTGATCAAACAGCGCATGGCACTCACCACTTAGTGAGACTCAACTTTATTCCTGGTGTGGCTAAGTCAACAGAGTAATTTTGACTGATGACCTTTTAATATACTGTAGGGCATTAAACTTCACGAAGCTGTTGATAGAGAGCTGTGGTGGCTGCATGTGTTGCGCCCTTACCACCTGATAAGAGGAGATGTGAAGAATTAATAAAACGCAGGACATGGAGCTGCTGCTTCACCATCAGCGTCTCTGTATTTTCTGACATAAAAATGTAAACATTTTAGCACATTTTTATCACATTTTTTCCATCTCAACATAGCCGAAACATAAGTGACAGGAGTGTTATAATTACATGAAATTAATTTTTAACAGGCAACATGTGCATGGTAATTTCCTTTATCATTTTCTTTCAAACATGAACTGTACATGTGTTCCACAGTTTATGCACCTTTTGACTCATTCCGAATATATTTTCAGTGTTTATAAGGTTTCAGAGAACCTAACAGTAATATTTATAACAATAAACACTTTTCTATGCATTATATATACACTCACATAATGTAAAAAATGACTTAAACTGTTACAATCGATTTTATGTACACATTTTTTAATACAGGGAGGTATAGTAAACTCCATTTAATCAACTATTTATCTTTTAGAACACACATTTCGAACTGATAAACCGTTTTTTTCATTCACATATCACAAATATGTTATATTTGTATTTCGCCCAAATACATTACATCGTAGTCACTGACTGCGAGAACACTTTGTCTTCATCATTAGCATGGAATGTGTGATTATTGTGTAGTGTAATGTTATTTTTGTCTTTACTTTTGAGAGTCACTAACAGCTGAAACCAAATTCCTTGTGTGTGTCAACACACTTGGCCAATAAACCTGATTCTGATTAGCACAAGAGGTGCACAGTGAACTCAATACAAACTGTTAAACATCCAAAAACAACAATATATGCACCCTTTGAAGGATAGCATTTGCATTTCTCGTGACTTTAACACATTAAGACTGCATTCTTAATACATTTACATGAATTTCATACCTGATGAGGGGAGCTGTGAATGATTAATAAAACGCAGGACACGGAACTTCTGCTTTACCACCAGAGTCTCTGTCGTCCCACCCAACAGGTAAACAATTCCCAAGGGAGAACAATGAAGCAAACATCGGATCGTTCAAGGCTGAGCATTGAACTTTATTCATCACAGATAAGACAATATACAGTGCATTCGAAGAATACATTCACATGCTTTGACTTTGGTGTTACTCTAATATAATCTTTTTACTTTATTTTATTTTATTTCCCACGTTTATTTATTTATTATTTTTCAGAACTACCACACATTCTCCATCTGCTACTTCACAAGCATTTTTAACAAAATCATATTTATATTGTTTTTTTTAATAAGGAACAAATGATTCAAATAGATAATTATAAATCATATACAAATTTATATTTTCTTTCTAACCATTTGCTTTTACACCAAATCTGTATTAGATACAGGTAGTGGAGAACATAGACATCTTGCCAAAAATAATTAAGGTTACAGTTTACAAGGAACATTTTAATTAGTAATGTTACAGGGCCAAGCAACAGATGTTTTTCTTATGCTTCTTCTTCTGGCTTGGTTGTTCGAATACACCATTTGGTAAGAAATTTTGTAATTTGAGATATTGATTGAGGAGGATCTAAGGAACATTCTGACCAAATTTAGACTGAGTGTAGCTAAAGCCTTAGTGCCACCACTGTGGCAAATTTTGGCCAAATTTGGAAATATTTATATGGTCATATCTTTTTAATTGTGTGTCCAAATTTTTAAAGTATGACCTCCTTAGATTTCCTGGAACAAAATAAGTTTGACATAATCTATTTTGTCAATTTAGATTCATTAGATTTCTTGGATGGACGTCGAGTTTTAAGTATTCTATACAAAATGTACAAAAAAACACAGCATGCATCACAAGTGCCCATAGTGGGTCAATGACATTGAGTCTGTAGCTTAACAAAGACATGCGCACTGACACAAAACATTTTTTTATGACCATGACCTATTTAACAAATTTATTGACAGCGTCACCTACTGGTCAAATGTCACAATAACATGTTAATATTCCTTACATCTGACTCCATTTTTTGGTTACTTCTGCATAGAATTTGGCCCAATCTTCGCTAAATTTGGCACTTGAGACCTGTCTAAACAAAACACATGCTGATCATCTAAAATTCAACCGGTTGAATGCCTTGGATTGTGTTTTTTTCCAACAAATTATGTCAACTCAACTAAATTAAAAAAACTTGCACAACACACATAAACTTTCCCTTTCACTCTTGCAAATACCCTTCTATTACAAAACACTCCTGCCATTCTTCTTGCCCCACTCCACCCTGCCACTCCACCCTCCACCCTGTATAAACTTTTAAAAACAAATGCTTTACTACTACTCTATTTGGCATTGAGGGTGCTAAAGAAGGTTGTTCAGTTGTATAAATATTTAGTTATAACTAATATTAAGTGACTAATTGTGGATTGTTTGTAATAATATATGTAAACACATAAAAAACGTGCATGATATGCAAATATTTTGTAAATAAATTAACATATATAATAGCGAACACTGAAGATCTCTATGATATGGGTCTAAGTAAAATTGATAAATGAGGCTAAAATTTTTTAAAGCATTTTGGCATCAGTTCTACCTGCCTCTGGAACTGGACTGGAGAAATGAAAACCATTGATGACAGTGATAATAAGACTGAAATTCCAAAATTCTCATTAAACAATTCGCTCTTTGTTCCCAATATGTGGGGTGGTGTCATACTGGAAGAGACATTGTCCATCAGTACAGGAATGTTTTACCAGAGGATAACAGGAATCACTCAGAAGACCTTTGGATTGTTAGCAGGGACCTGAAAATCAATGAAAGCCAACCTGTTCAGTGTCATCTCTTTAAACCAAGCTGTGCATAACATCTCTTTTAATTGTGACCTAAAACCATCAAAATGTTTTGCAGTCTTTACTGGCTCAGGACACATCTCCATGTCATCAGTCTCAGCAAGCAATCCTTTTGCTAGTTCTTGTGCATAGTATGATATGTATATTTATTTGTTTTCTTTGAATTCCCTTTTGGCCTCATTTTCTTTTGACAATCATGTTCGGATCTCATTATACGTTTCCAGAACTGTAGCAAACATTAGGACTTTATAGAGTTGAACAGAGTGACAGATGTAGTTTCTGACACAGACTGATGCAGAGTATATTATTGTTTATAAAAATAGATGGAAATGCGTCACAGCACTAAAAACAGTCATAGCTCTGTATTGAATTTCTTCCTCAGTAGACAGTTTGGCGTCACTTCACAACGGGCATCAGACTCCAGTAGGATGCGATGTTACAGATGTGAAAGGATTCAGATGATAGAGCAGTTCTTTAAACGATTAAAATTTTTAATTGATTTCTACACCAATTTAGTTGCTTAGATTGAAGCTATACACCTGCTAGAGACATTAGCTTTAGTATTCCAGTTCAGCAAAAAAAATATTTTTTTGAAATGATTAACTTCCTGTTTGCCTTGGGAGACCCTACCAGGGGCATATAGCCCCGGACAACATAGCTCCTAGGGTCATTCGGGTACTCAAACCCTTCCACCACATTAAGGTGGCAGTTCAAGGAGGGGCGACGGGTCAGACTAAGAGCGGTTAAAAAAAAACCCTTACGAGAAAAAATAAATCAAGGACCGTGACGTCGGAGCGACGTGGGGCCGCCTTCCCGTGGGCTCACCACCTGCAGGAGGGACCGTAAGGGACCGGTGCTGAGAGGATCGGGCAGCAGTCGAAGGCGGGGGCCTTGACAACCCGATCCCTGGACACGGAGAAGTGTCTAGGGAATCTGCGTAGACTGCTGCCCCCGCGACCCGAATTACGGATAAGCGGGAGAAGATGAATGAATGAATGAATGATTAACTTCTGATATGCTATCTTATTTAAAACATCGGTTTATTTTTAATTGACCAGCACATGATTAAATCCAAATTGAAGTGAAATTCTCTTTTTTCTTCACTTTTGTGTAGAGCCTCCTTATATTGATGATTTTAAGTGATATACTCTGACTGTGGATGCTGATCAGGCCAATCGACATTTCTGCTGACAATCTGTGAAAAACTGCATCTACAAATTGTGAAAGAATTTTTGAATAATGCACTTAGAAGGCACTGCATTAATAAAAGGCAGCATTCTGTAAGTGAAATCCCTGCATGGGCTCGGAAACACCTCCAGAAATCATTGTATGTGAACACTGTTTGCCATCCTATCCACAAATGCAGATTAAAGCTATATTATGTAATTAAGAAACCATATGTGAATATAATCCAGAAACACCGCTGTCTTCTGAGCCGAAGCTTACTGAAAATATAATGAAGCAATGTTGCAAACTGTTCTGTGGTCTGACAAATAGAAATTTTTTAATTCCTTTGGAAACTATGGACTGGCTTGTTGACTAACCGGTTTGTTGTTCAAAAGCCTGCATCTCTGATGGTATGAGGTGCATTAGTGCCTATGATATGGGCAGCTTGCACATCTGGAAAGGCACTATCAATGCTGGAAGGTATATACAGGTTTTAGAGCAACATGCTCCCATCCAGGAAATGCTTTTTTCAGGGTCATATTTCAGCAAGACACTGCTAAACCGCATACTCCATCTATTACAACAGCATTGCTTATGTCATGTTTGTAGTCCAGACCTTTCACCAACTTAAATAAAATATGGGTTTATGAGGTTTGCAAATCATTGCATTCTGTTTTTATTTACATTTAACACAGTGTCCCAAGTTTTTTGACAGCATGTTACACCTACCAAATGGGATTGCCATTACTTTAGTTATTTATTACTATAAGAGTTACCTTATACATGTATTTCAACTAGAAACTTTAACTAGCTCTATTAGCTTGCTAGTTTTGGATTAAAACTGAAGCGTTCTGACTCAGACTCTGTTTAGCAAGAAAGTGTTATTGTTCATTAATATTCCTCAAGCTCCTTCAGCGTAACACTAAGCGCCATGTGCACAAGAGTCCCTATTGTGAGCTGGATACATGAATATGAACATACTTTCATCTCATAAAATAATGAAGACACACAAATAACTAACTAACTAACTAAATAAATAAATAAATAAATAAAGCTTGAATTAATGGCCGTGTGGAGTCTGGCAGTGATTCCCTCATGGCTTGTTATGAGCCACAGTTTCCTCTCGTCCACATCCCGAGCAGCTGATTCACTCCTGCTTCTTCTTCTTCTTTTTTTAAACTCTTATAGGCTGAAGAAGGAACAACTTATGTAACATACCATAGGTTTCTTCAGGATCCTCTATGTGTAGGTTTTCCTGTTAATATGCTGTTAGCAGTAAAGAATAAATTGCTTGGAGTCAGACAAATAATACATACATAATCATTTCAACTTGTATAGCACCATGCTAACATGTAATGCTACTATTTACTGAAACATTCTTTTTTAAGAAGAAAGAGGAAAAAATACGAGTAATATAAGGGAAAAGAACACCAAAAGATAGAGACATGATATCCATGTGTGAAACCAAATGGATCTGAATTATGGATTTTGAGTTTAAAATAATTATTTCATAAATATGTATTAATTAACTAAATTAGATAATTTTTTGACTACTAATGATTAATAAAATGATTAATAAAACCCAGGAGACTATTTGATTAGTGATTTATAATAGCAGGGCTCCTGCTTGTGATCTTCACAGGTCAGACAGATGATAATTGTGTTTATTTGTTCAAATAATTCTCACAGGCAATGAAGTAGGTGCTTATCTGAAAGGCCAGGTGAAGTCAAAAGATAACAGCAAAGTAAACAGGAAAAGCTCACATTTTAGCTAATGTTCATTCACATTTTTGTGGCTGTGTTGATTTATGTAGGCCACTATGTTGCTAATATTTAACTAGCCTATTACCTAGCTAGTTAATCCCGTAGGTCATTCATGCTCATTTTCATTAACTGCTTTATCCACTTTATTTCCGCTAGCTGCTAAAGTGTAATGCAGGACCTGATTTTGCATTATGAACAGAGGCATCTTTTGGTTAACTTCAATTTAAATTGATCAGCCAATCCCAAAATTCTATTTATACATAGCAACATTTTTTGCCTACTTTTTAGCTAAGTTTAAGATAGCTAGGTAAACTACAATATTGGGTAAATAGATGTTTGCTTAAAATCTGCTTGGTTATTAGTTAGATTTTTATAGCAACTATCTACTGTGTGAAATGTTTTGGTGTCATATAATTTCGCTTAAGTTCTACCCCATTTACCAGATGTTGAGTTAAGGTTAAAATAATCTTTAATGTCTCCCATTTTGATACAGATGTCAGTCTGTTCCTGAAAAGCCTTCGAGCAATGTAATAATTAAAAATGTGCACAAACCTTAATATTGAAAATAAATTGTAGGTGTTTGTTTTACATCTAGATGGATTTATTTGCCAGTCAGTCACAGATGGTCAGGATGCAACAGTGCAACGGCTGTCATTAGCAGAACACGTTAAGTATTTCGGTCATTATTGAGAAAATATACAGGACTGAGTCTAGAAGCTCTAACAAGGGTTATGATGATAAACTGGTGTAGAACTATGAGGCACACAAAGGAATTTGTGTCTGTTACCAATATAATGACATCAACATAAAATACACTTTCTTGCATGCCATCTTAGATGTTTCAAAATGTGTAGAAAATCAACTAACAATTATATGCCAGAATTGTAATAACCCTTTAAAGACTTCTAATGACATCTTGGAAGTGTTTCACTCTAACGTGAAACAACATGTGCAGAGCAGTGAGGGAGGTGAACTCTAGCTACAGGAGGAAAATAGAGACATAGATCCAGCAGTGTTGCTTTAAAAACCTGTGTTAGTGACTCCAAAAATGGACTATAAAATACCATCCCTCAGAATGGTGAATCTGGGTGAGCATCTTTTAGTCTTGTTTCAAGGCTGCAGATAACAATGCTAATGGTGCTGAATTTTCTATTGGCATATTAAGCATTAATGAGAAGGTATTAGGTTTGTCCGAACACCAGGAAAAGAGCAGAACCAAACGGCATTACAGGATGGGTCCTTAGATCCTTAGACCTGACCAACTAGCAACAGTGTTCACAGAGATATTCAACCTGTTTCTGGAACAATTAGTAATCCTGAAAACCCCAGCCCATCTGCTTCAAGAACTATCCCCCAGTAGCCCTTACCTCAGTTGTGATAAAGTGCTGGTCAGAGATTTCTTCACTTCTTCTCTCTCTGACACATTGAATCCACTACAATTTACTCTTTGCCCAAATCACTCCATAGATGATGTCATCACAATTTTTCCCTCAAGAAAGCCTGATTGTTAAATATTGAAAGGCTGGAGTACTGGTGCCAGGAGAACTCCTGAGCATCAGCAAGACGAAACAGCTGGTTGTGGACTTCAGCAAACCATCCACACTAGTTTAACAGGACCTCAGTGGAAAGAGTGGATGGTTTTTAATACCTTGATGTTACCATCACTTTATTTAAAAAAAAGTATAAAGTCACCTTATATTAATGAATTGGTGTGTTAGAGCAAGAAAAAAATATTTAACAATTGCAATAAATAGGAAGCATGGCTAATTCAGGACAAATGATTTATCCTGAACTTATCTGAATGCAGAATCACTGCTTTCGGGGCCTGTTTTCATTAACGCCATTTATAAATGTTTGATCAGCATTTCAGATTATTTACTAAGCATATAAATGGAAAACAGCCAGTGGTAACTGAGTCCAGCAATCTGTATTCAAAACAATAAGTGTAAAATTGCAGATGTAATTCCGTGCATTAATTAAATATGACAGATTTCTTTCACAGGGAGTCCTGGATTCAGGAACAATCTGGTTTAGCCAATTTATGACCCACCCTCCAGCTGAACTGACAGAAAGTGCATATACACGGTGTGCAGGAAAATAGTGCCGGATGATATTGAAGGAGCTGTCAGGTTGCATCAAGACACTGAAGCATCTTAAAGGTGTGAAATGTAGGAGCTATTGAGTTTAACAGAGCAGAAAATACATCACCTTTTAAGTAAGTTGTAAGTACAACTTCCCATTGCTTTACTGCACGCAATAGGGCACTTAAGTTTTTTTTTTTATTAATTTACTAGATAGATTATATTATATTATATTATATTAGATAGATAGATAGATAGATAGATAGATAGATAGATAGATAGATAG
>JAAIIK010000031.1:82829-107718 GCA_014706435.1 Silurus glanis
AAAAAAAAAAAAAAAAAAAAAAAAAAAAAAAAAAAAAAAAAAAAAAATATATATATATATATATATATTACACAATATCCAGTTCTGGATAAATCTTATTCTATTATATTGCCAGAACTGCTGATGTGAACAGATTTGTCCTGAAAGCCCTCTCCCCTGATTCTATTATCTATTATGTTAAGGTAATTAAATAATGTCTTCAGTTAAAAAATAAAATCTATCAGTGGATTTTTTGCTTACCTTACATCACACACAAGTAATATAGTGAACATCATTTAATTATAATTATTGGGCAAAACTTCAATATTAATGTTTAAAATTTGTTTAATATTAGTTCAATATTAATGTTTAAAAGCATTTGGTGACAAACTTTATTTTTGGGACATATCAAAAAATTAGTAAGAAAAGAAAAGATGAATTGGCCTCACAAGAGAAAATAGATGTCTTGTTACCAATCAGCAGACACAAATATGAGCCACGTGAACAATAAAAGCTCTTTTTAAACTTTTTGTTGTTTTTTGGTAGCTGCTGCCAACAAGCAGTTCATGACTGCACAACTGGTAATACTGATACATCCCTACTTCTCTGGAAATACTTATTTTCCTGACTTTTGAACAATTACAATTTTTGTAACTGATAAATTGCATCAAACCAATACTAATTAAAAATAAAAAATTTTAATTATTAAGAAGTCAGGAAAACAAGTATTTCCAGAGAAATTACTAATATGTCAGTCATGTTAGTTGCTTATCCATACTTTTGTAAGCAAGAAATGGACCAAGCTGGACCATGCTAGACCTTTAAAAATGTAGACCAATGTAACCTTTCACAGTTAGTTATTTTACCAAATAATATTAATGAATCTGGTATTATACAGAAACACTTGTGTGGCTCACTCTGTGCAACATTTTAGCACTGCATGATTAACGGAAATAAAGCAGGCATAAATATTCCCCTGATGCAGTCACAGTTTCCCCCTGACAGCTTGGCACTTCTCAGAAGTCTCCGATGTGGCACATCAGCCATTATTTACAGCAGCAGTTAATAGCGAAGAGGAGTGACAGTGTGTGAATCTCCTCTGACCTGTTTAATTTGCCGCTTGCTTTTGAGGAGGACGACGGAGATACACTTGTCACACAGAGTTATCCGTTTACTGATTATGCCGACGTGCATGATTTAGGGGCACTAAAGCGAGTTTGAAGGCTAAAAAAGGCTGCCAGAGGACTCTGAAAGCTTCATGAATCAATAGGCCAATTTAGGCGAGGGCTTTGCTCTCTGCTCTTAGTGGACTCACTGTGTGGTGTCTAAGATTTAGCACACGCTTGTATGTGTGTGTGTGTGTGTGTGTGTGTGTGTGTGTGTGTGTTGGGTAACAAACGCTTTAGCCTCAAGGGAGGCAAGCTACACATTTTACTAATTTACACCACCGGTGACCTTTATATTCTCCTGCTCTTGGTTTGTTAGCATCTGACCACACATGCACCAGACTGTTAGCACCTCACCACACATGCACCAGACTGATCAGTTTGTAAATTCAGCAAATTCAGGTTCATGAGGGAAAGGGTCCATTTAGGAGAGAATAGATGAAGAAAAGGAACCCACAGCCTTATCTTGGTGCGATATCCATTCATATGTTTGTAATCACTGTTACCGAGTCGGTCATTGCTGCTACTAGTTTGTGTTCGATTTGGGTTCAAATTAAGTTTACCCTACAAATACACAGCGGTAATTGTAACATAAAAACATTTTCTAACTGTAAAACAACACACAGGTGGATTTTGTACATGCATTTTTTACTTACTGTGTAGCTAATTGCTAGTTAAGAAAAATTGCTAGTAAAGAAAAGAACTGGCAACTAAAGGTCATTTATGATAGAAGACATCAGTGTAGAGTGAATTGAGGCATAAAATCTCTCATTGCCTCACTTTTTTTGTAAAGATCTTTCACAGAACACATTCAGTTCTTCAATACAGTGTTTTGTGTAATTCAGGGCAGCTACAAAATTATAATGTATGTTGATATTGATTTCTTCATGATTAATTACTTACAGTCAGTCAATGGGCCTTGTTACTCAAGCAGGATGAGAATGAATGATTTGTTGTATATGTTGTACAATTATCAATGAATTAATGCACATCTACTATAGTTGTCACATGCATTCTCAATGGGATTATTTAATCTGAACCTGCTCATGCTAGTACAAATTTGGTGATATGCAAAATTGGAATAGTATTGTTGAGAGCCAAATGAACAAAATCCCTCGATGATAACGTAATTGTGATGTGATTGCCACTAGTGTGGAAATCTGACAAGGCTATTCTGCAGCAAAATACAGTCCAGAAATGTGCTTTTCCCCCACCTTGGGTAATTTCTAAAATCATTATTGCATCTTGTAAAATGTTAATAATCTAACTACATAATAGATACATTTATGCACACAATTCGACCTTTTTGCTTTAGCCTCACATACCTCATGTGCCGATGTGTGACAATAAAGGGTTTTTCTTTCTGTTCCGTCATTTACAAAACTCATTAACCACAGCAGACAGGGAAATCTCATTGGGGAACAACCTTTTATTAATCGAGTGGAAGTGCATGAGAAATCTTTATTTGAGTGACACAGCTGTGAACACCCTGTCCAAAACAAAACAGTCAAACAAAACCTATTTGTATAATGAGCAAAATCAAGAAGAAAGGGAAAGAAGTGTGTGGGTGTGTGCAGGAAGGGGGGGTTGGGGGGGGGGGGGGGTAGATTCATCTATGTAAATATACCGGCATCTCAGTCATCCCTGGTGCTCTGCAAGACAGAGATGCGAGTCTGATGCGGAGCTGCACCACGTCGCACAGAGCCACACCTTTTCAAAGATTTCCACAGACTTGCATTCTCATTCTTTATGGGGAATCTCTTCGGATTGTCTCAGTATTTTTTTTTCCCTGTAGAGGAGCCTCACTGCAATGCAGCAAAAATAAATCTAGCGAAGACGAGAGTGCGTGCCCTGTGGACACAACCTAGTGCACTGTACAGGGGTGATGGGAAAAAAGGGGGTTTAATAAGCAGACATTGGCTAGTGCAGCGGGAGGAGGGAGTTCCCCCCGGACATGTGATGAATATTTACCTTGTAAACACCCAGTGGTAATTTACACCTGAATAAACAGTTTTAGCTCGTCCGCCTTTTACACTCGTACACAACGTAGGTTTCGATACAGTACAGTAAAGCATTTCTGTTACTCTTCATCGCGCATATTGCACCATTAGAAAGTGGGACACAAATATTCAGCAACCGAGACTCAAAACTTTCCTAAAACAATATGTGCAAACATGACTAAAGGATTTAAAAAAAAAAAAATTATTAGTAGTAGTAATCGATCAAATCCAAACGCTTCCCTGTAATACCCACAAATAAATGTGATTTTTTTTTCTCATTTAATATATATTATTTTATATATTAATTTATAGTCATAAGAATACTAAATCTTTACATTTGATCATTTTATAGTAAAAAACAAACAAACAAAGCAAAAAAAAAACAAAAAAACGTAAAGCCGGATCAACTTCCGGCTGTTCTCTATTTTAGATTTATCTTTAACTTCAGCATCGTCATAATTTTTACCGGTCGCTCCCCATGCACCCATAAGAAAAAAATTTGAAATCTTAAATGTTAAAATCTGAAAACAGTGACAACTTTGGACATATGGTGATCACACACTCTAACACGCTCGCCCAATCTCTCTGGATGATTCATTCCATGTTTTGATATTAATTGAATTACACAAATAATAAAGTTCGGTAGAAAAAAATGGGCTCCCAGTCATTATAGTGCACACTAAATTCTAACATAAATAATCATAATAATAATAATAATAATAATAATAATAATAATCAGAATAATTAAAGTTGGCATTCTCCCATCTGGAGTGTGTTTCTTTTTTTTCTTTGTTTTTTGAAAAAGTGAGTCTATGTGTTTAAAAAAGCATAAAAGAAAGTAAGGAATCGGCAGTGGCCTCCCATGATGAAAGGCCTCTATGTACAACTGTGTGATGAGTTTTTTTGCTGTGTGTTTATGTGTACGGTCTGTATTTGTGTGTATGTTTGTGTTTTGTGTGTGTCCAGTCCATTTCCTCTGGGTTATACCAGTGTGTAAGACTTGGTGTAGGGATTGCTGCTTTGTTTTAAATGTCCCCGAGAGTCTAAGAGGGACTCCTGCGACGTGCTGAGCTTGGCAGCCTGAGCCAAGTCCGATCCGGCTTCCCTCTGTGGCAGCGTGGAGGCGCCGGAGCTGGGCTGCCACTGCTGTGCCTCCCGGGCCGCCGGAACCTCCACCGGCACCGGGACCAGGCTTGGCCGCTTCAGTGACCGGGTCTTCTGTGGCTCCATGCCTGACGCAGCCCGGTTCAGCAGAAAGTCCATGCGCAAGTATGGCGGTAGGTGCACCAACTCGCCCCCTTTAGGATGACAAAGAGCAGATAATGGTCTAAGTGGAGATGCTATCATGGTAAAAGTACAAACACACACCACTTTATTACACACCACTTTATACACACCACTGATTTGTATGATTTATCATAGCAATTCATACAATCATGCTACACACATCTTTTCATACAGGTTAAGAGCTTCAGATAATGTCCACATCAAACATCAGAATGGTAAAGAATGTGATCTTTGATGGTGATCTGGTTGTTGGTACTAGGTGGGCCAACATCTGTTTTTTGTGCATTGCAACATAATTATTTTTTTAATGTTCAATGCAGAACATAAAAAAAATAAATACAAAATTGATCACACTTCACAAACAGTAATCTCCGAGTTTACACAGAATGCTGCAAGAAAAAGAAAAAAAACATCCAGAGGGAAGCAGTTCTACCATATCTAGAAATTATATCTAGAATTATCTAGATAGCAGTTCTAACATATCTAGAAATTCTACCATAATTCAAATAATAGAATAGAATAGCCTTTATTTGTCACATATACATTACAGCACAGTGAAATGTTGTTCTTCGCATATCCCAGCTTGCTTGGAAGCTGGGGTCAGAGCACAGGGTCGGCCATGATACGGCGCCCCTGGAGCACACAGAGGGTTAAGGGCCTTGCTCAAGGGCCCAAGAGTGGCAGCTTGGCAATACCGGGGCTTGAACCCCCGACCTTCCGATCAGTAATCCAGCGCCTTAACCACTGGAGCTACCACTCCCCTGCTATTAAATAACTGCTATTTATAACTGGGATTAGATTCATATTCCTCGTTAAGAGGATTGGAGCTTGATAAGGTATTTTCCTGTTGTTGCCCCTCCACCTTAAGATTTTACATTTTATGCATTCTGAAATGCTCTTCTGCCCTTCATGGTTTTAGAGTGGTCTGACCATTCACCTCTGTTCCATCATTTTGTGCAATCCACTGGTATGGTCTCTGTGTAAAAATCTGTGTAAAGATTCTCAAATATTCAAACCAGCCTATCTGAAGCTCTGCATGATCTGTACTGAACTGCACTTTAGAATTACATGTAAATGAAATCAATAAAAGCTTTAATTAATAGATACCAATTTAAATGCTTTAAAATACAGAATAATATTTTAGTGAATTGAGTGTGAGAGACCAAATTATATATGCAATAAAGGAAATAACTTGTTTAATATAATAAAAGTTGTTTTATTGTGAGCTTCTTAGATCTTGCTGATTAGATTTCATGATTATGGCAGACTGCCGGAGCACTGAAGTACAGTATGAGTTTTCATAATTTAAATAATTTAAATGTCTTCATCAGCTCATTGTTCTATCTCAAACTGCTCACCTGGCCTGTGGGCTTTGGGCACAGCCATGTTCATGACCCTGCATACGTCCTGAGGTTTGGGTGGCGAGGCCGTGAACCTGCATATGCCCGACTCGGATGGCGTGCTGGACGTCAGGCTGTCTGTGTAGTCGTTGGTTCCCGCCGTCATCTGCTCGGAGGACGTGTCTGAGATGAAGCACTCGGTGATGGTGAACTTAGCATGTCGGAGCTGCTCCTCCATCTTGGCATGCTCATAGGCCCGCGCCAGCTCCTCGTAGGTGGATGAGGCGCTCTCTGTGGACACCATGCTGCTCCGGGCTCGGTCTGGACAAACCACAGAACATTTAGCTAGTCTTGAGACACCATGTGTTGAGATCCAGGACGTGTTCGTGTCCTTATTCGTGTCTACTGTTCCTGGGATCTGCTCCAGAGTCATCAAAACCCTGACGAGGATGAAGCACTCACTGAAGATTAATGAGTGAATAAAATATTATTTGCTTATTTGTACCTTTAGAAAGCTATGATGTAAGTATGGAGACTTCTGAGTGAAAATAGAAATTTCATAATCACTTCAATCTTTTGGACACAAAAGATTGTTTTTTTGGCATTGTTTTACCTTTGATCAAAATCACCAAACAGAGCAATAATTTATATAGATGATATAGCTTAATTTATATAGATGATATTAGTAGATATAAATGAAGAACCTGTATCCTGAGACGGACTGACGCTGTAGCTGTCACTTTCTTTGTCCACAGAGCCAGGCACTCTCGGTGTTCCCAGCCTCCAGTCCGTGCTGAGTGTATGTGTGGAGACCTGCGGGTGAGGACGGTTTAGCGTCCACTGACTAGCGTAGCGGCTTCGTGCAGCAGGGCCCGGTTTAGCCGCTCGCCGTGACGTGGGATCTGATTGAGTAAAAACAGCTCAGTTTACAGAGTAGCCCATACACACAGACATACCAGTAAAGAAAGATGCAATTTTCCAATCTTACTTGACAGGCTGCTTTTGCTCGTCCCAGGCCGAACATCTGAGACATCCACCAGTGGCCCCGTGGCCTGAGTTAGTGACTGGTAATGGACTGTATGCGTTGCTGTGGTTGTTTTCTGCTTGGCAGTTTCTCCGAAATCGTTCTCAGTAAGGAGCACAGTTGATCTGTCATCTATACATGGGGCAAAAAATACACCAAAACAAACCCCACACCATTAGAAATTTCACCATTAGTAACGTTCCAGGAGGTGCTAAGGAGCAAAAGACTTACCCACAGTCTCCATGGTGTCTCTCTCCTCAATTAGAAGCTGAGCTCTGGGGATGTCGATGTGCATGCGGAGTGTCTGCTGCTGTTTGTTCAGTGTGTCTGATGGCCGGGTATTTTTGCTGGGAGGAAACAGAGCATTTGCACAGCCCTGAGTTACACCTCTGAAGTTATGTGATGTTGTAGCATGAGGTTTTGTTTTTTTTAGAAAGTATAGTCAAGACTAAACCAACCAATCAGAATTATCAGTGCTGTGGAATTAATTAGTTTCCATACCTCATGAGCATCTCTGCCAAACTTTTTGCATCTACAAAGCAAATGAAAAGCAATGCTTTTTACTTCTATAGTTTTTTTTAGCCATTTTTAGTAACAATTTTGTTACTATTATTGCTATTATTTATTACTCTTACCTCTGAGCCTCTTCAACCTCTGTTCCCTCCTCCTCCTCCTGAGCACCATGAGCAGGATGAAGAGGAGGACCATGCCCACTAGGATGCATGAGATGGTCACCATCATCTTCATGCCCTCGTTGTTACTCTTCTTCACCGGGTTCTTTACTGCAGTCTTCACTAATGGTGGAATGGTGCCTGGAAGGTTTGACAAGAAAACATATGAGATTAAAAGAAGGTCCTCTAAAAGAAATTAATTTTCCTTTATATCATTAAGTTTCAATCATATGTATCCCAGTGTACAACCAAACCAGTACTTATTATGCATCGTAATAAAATGAGAAAACTAAAACTTTTCTTACTAAACTTTTTGCATTTTTCACTAGGAATTCCACCAATTAAAACTCTAGAATTGTCCTTACAATGCCAAATTAGCTACCTTTAGTTAATTTTTTAAAATCAGGAATGACTAGATTATAAAATTAGCAATAAGATGAATCAGCCGTTCATCATGTGAGCACTGCCTTGGTTCAGCGACCAAGCTCAAAAAGCCTGCAGCCATCATTTGACCTTTCGTAGAAATCACCAATAATGCCCAATTGAGTGAGGCTGCACTTAAAAGATATGAACTCATCTTTCTTGTCTGAGCACAGGAATACGCAGCGTTTTTTTTTTTGCTAGAGGTTAAACACGGAGCACGACCGAGGGCCAGATCTCCGAGAGGAAAGCCGGCTTCGCAATTACACTGCAGTCCCCGGTGAAAGGATCAGTCCGTTGCTCAGCACCCCCCAGGACACACCACTGAGAAATGAGCTTGAGCTGTAGAGCTCAAGACAGGGGACAGTCCAAGGGGACTCATAAAAACATCTTAACACATGACAAGAAGTGCAGGAAAGTGCACCTAAGACCCACAGAGCCATTCTTATTTCAGCAATGAAGTAATAATAATATACACTGTATATTTCATAAATATTTCAGGTTTTTCTCTGTTTCTATGCAAAATGTATTTTATTCAGTGATTTTTTTAAACAGTGCATTTTTGTATTTTTGTAAAAAGTGCTATTATTTGAAATGTTAAAAGTTTGATATGTAACAATGCTGTCAATAAATGTAAGATACACTAGATTTTGGAGTGTGCTTGTGGAACATTTGTGCTCATTTAACAACCAAGCGTGTTAGTAAAGTCAGTTACTGATGTAGATGAGGTGAGAAAGCCTAGTGTGCGGTCAGCATTTAAATTCATCCCAAAGGTGATCAATAGGGTTTATAGCTCATGCTGGAAAAGGTTTGGGTCTTCTAGTTCCAGTAAAGGGGATTATTTAAAGCTTCTACATCCAAAGACATCTTTTACAAATGTGTGGCTCCAATTTTGTGATAACAGTTTGGTAAAGAAGCACATATCGATGAAAAAGTTTATTGTCCCAATACTTTTGTCTATATACTGTAAATAAAATCACTGTTTAATTTTTGTTTATTTGTTTTTGCAACATTTTAGTTCACTCTGAAATCTGCCTAAATATTGATTTCAAACTTTTTATACAGTATATACGCAGACACACATATACACATGCAGACAGATGCACATATATACACACACATATATAAAATGCCATGTATGTATGACGTGTAAAATATGATGTGTTTATAACATATTACTTACTGCCATCGTAGTTGAGTGTGGCAAACTTGACCCGTTTCTCAGCCAGCCCGGCACTGTTGTACACCTTCATCTGCAGCTCATACCACGTGGCCTCCTGCAGGTCCATCAGCGTGTAGCTCTTCGTCAGGGATGTACGCTGGGCTTTGGTCCACACCGGACTGTCTAGTGGTCTGTACTCCAGAGTGAAGGATGAGATTGGACATCCTCCGTCATTCCAGCCAATCAGGTTGAGTCGCACGCAGGTAGCATTGATGCTTGTGAACAGCTCTTGCTCTTTGGAGAACTGAGGTTCTGAATAACAGATTTTAGCTAAATATAATAAACATGAATCTGCAAGTTAGCTGTGTGTATTTGGTACAGTGTAATATATGACATACCTTTCCCATGAGTCTTTGCTTCTATGATTTCACTGATGCGCCCTGGGCCAACGGCATTCTGGGCTGTAAGAGTGAACTTATACCAGGTGCCACACTTCAGAGTCTCCAGACGATACGAGCGCTCGCTCGGGCTGATGGGAATGTTGCCCCACTGTTCGCTGTTGTCTTCCGAATACTGTAGAATGTAACCTGAATCCAAAATGAATGGACATGAAAGAAAACAAACAATTATAAGGGCCTACTGTCTCACGTGATGCTGATTAATTACTTTGTAGTACTAAAAGGTAATAGCGAATACATGATTTAAAGTATGACAAATTACTATTGCCCTGTTTAAGAAAATTGATTAAAAATGTATCTGAGATTTTTTAAATAATACTTACACCATAGGTGTTTACAGAGACAAATTAAGCAGCTTATATCAGTCATTAATAAGTTGGGTAAATGCCATTTTATAGGTGAAATCAAAGAAAAAACTCCCTAGGAGCTAGCTAACAATTAACATGTTATACCAGGGTTGACCCTAAGTGATGTTATTATAATTTCGTTTTAAAATATTCTTACACCAAAAAGGCAAAAATTTTATTTTGGTAGAGAATTTGTTCAGATAAACTGAACTTCTATGTTATTCATACTCACCTCTAATGGAACTCCCACCATTGTCCCCTGGTATCCAGGACAGTGTAATGGACGTGGTCGTCGTTTTGGTCACCGTGAGACGAGGCTGATCTGGAGGGACTGAACATGTGCACTCATGAGAAACCAATAATTCTGCATGGTTCATTGTTTTTTTTTTTTACCTCATTTGACCCAAATTACCTTGCACCTGCAGATTCAGCGTTATTTCATCAGTGCCCCAGTTATTGCTGGTGACACACGTGTAGTACCCAGAGTCCTCAGCTTTCACGGTCTTAATGACGAAGCTGCCATTTCCATGGATGTTGCGCCTTCCGTCAATGGTGGCCGGGCCCGGGCTTCCACTGACAAGACACATGGATAAGACATTATCCTACTATTATCTTATTAAGTAGAAGTGGACATAAATTTATACAAAAATATATATAGATTCATACACATGAGTAAAAGCTTGTGTGTATAAATCTAGCAATCCCTGTGTGTAATGTGCAATTTCTGTGACCTTGAAGGTTTTCGTTATGTTTATCCGTTTACCTTTCCTTCATCCATTTGACAGTGGGTGGTGGATCTCCCACAGCCCTGCAAGGCAGGACAATGTCTCGCATCCAGGGTGTTGTCACTGTGCCACTAAAGGTGAGGATCCTGGCTGGAGCTATGCAACACAACCACAAAAAGAAAGGAGCATGCTTTTTAATTTTTAGAAAATAGTGACAGCTGCATTTTGCAGTGCAGAATGGATTTATAATACATAAAATAGCAGGGCAGTATGCCAACAAGTCTTTTTTTTTTCATTCAGCTAAATACTGGAGGCTTCTTTTCGCTCACAGTTTTTATTGTTTTATTCAGGCGTCCTAATAGACCTACCTACACTTTTCTTTTTATTAGTTCTTGCCACTTCTACTGTTGTTATTGCTGCATTTCTAAGCCCATCCACCTTTTGCTGTTTTTTGGTATTCACTTTAAATAATATTGTTGACATAGGCTTTAAGCCTCTGAATAATAAATGCTAAGGTAAATTGTAAGATTTAGTTGTCATGGATACATAGAATTAAAAGCTTTGATTTATATCTGTGACTAAACATTTGATTGCCTTTATTGTAAAGGTGGGCTGACAGAAAACATTGCAATCTGTTAAAAGGTTTATAATACACTACATGGACAAAAGCATTCTGGACTTTTCCAGCTATATGTGGTTCTTCCCCAAACTGTTTCCATAAAGTTGGAGGCACACAATTATATAGGATGTCTTTGGATATGGTAGAATAACATTTTCCCTTCACTTGAACCAAGAGACACAAACCTGTACCTATATGTGTTCGGGGCTCAGACACACTCTCCCAGTTTAAGTGCAGATTAAAAACATATCTTTTTAGCAAAGCCTACACATAACACGTCTCACATCATAACCTTGTGCTCCAGAACATCTGATCACATGCACATTATCAACTTGTGCTGTTAATATCATGAACAGCAGCTATGCTAATTCCTCTCCACTGCTTCTCTTTCTCTCCCCATCCCGAGGCATCCTGAGGTTGGCCAGCTCCAGTCACGTCCCACTTCATGAAGATTATGGACCTTTGAAGAAGTAGATGCCGAACTTGCAAACATCCCGAACCATCTAGAGACGTACCAGTGCCAATTGGATCCCGCTACATGTGTGGTTTTGACATTGGACCTCCTGGAGTGTTTAAAGGCTCTGGCATGGAGAAGCTGATGCTGGATCTGTGATGATCACAAATGTTGAGCTCATAAAACTAGGAGCTACTAACCATATAGACTGTATAAGACTGTAGAAAGAACATTACTTATAATCTTATACTCCAGTGCTCATGTTAGTTCTCACTCTCCAGTGTTCTGTATTGTTGAAAGATTTATGATCAAACTCTTGATGTCACCCAAATGAGGATGGGTTCCCCTTTTCAGTCTGGTTCCTCTCAAGGTTTCTTCCTCATAACATCTAAGGGAGTTTTTCCTTGCCACAGTCGCCATGGCTGCTCATCAGGGATAAATGCACACCATTCACCTTGACTGTTGATTTCTGTAAAGCTGCTTTGAGACAATGTCTGTTGTGAAAAGCGCTATAGAAATAAACTTGACTTGACTTGACTTGACTTGACTTGACTTGACTTGACTATACCGTGCACAAAGCCTACTCTATGAAGATATGATTTATATGGGTTGGAATGAAAGATCTTGAGTGGTCTGAACCCTATTGAACACTTTTGAGATTAATTAAAATGCTGATTGTACTCCAGGCCCCACACCCTGCATCATATGGCTGAATGAGCACAAATCTCCACATCCACATTAGAGAAACATTTTCCTAGAAGAGTGGAGGGTATTTTAACCGCAACTGGGAACTAAATGTGGAATTGAAAGTTCAATAAGCACATACAATTCTTTTGGTCATTTGTCCACAAACTTTTATCCACGTAATGTACATCATATATACACTAAGCAGTATATGCTTTCATAACTAATTATTAGAATATTTTTTTTTTTGCCATTTCTACAGATAAATTGTTAATATAAAGATGATGCTACCACCACCATGCTTCACTGACACACCTTTAGCAAGGGGTTCGACCGTGATGACTTCACTGCTGTTCCCGCGGCCTGCTGCTGTCACTGCCATCACCCAGATGCTGTACTTTCTGTTCCGACTCAGATTCTGCACCTTGTGGAGAAATTCGTCTGGAGCAGCATCAAACTCGCTCACCACCTTCCGGAAGTAAGAAATCTAGTTGAGGTTTAATACTTTAACACCCTTATATCCTTGATTAGCCAGAGAGGACATGTGCATATATGTGTGTGTTAAGTGTGTTTATATTTAAGAGTAGACACAGCTTCTCAGAAAATACCGTGGGGTAAGAGCTGGAGCAGAACACTGTGTATTTCCTAATCACGCCATTTAGTTTGAGTGGTGGAAGCCAGGAAACATACACCACTGAGTTGGATGCTGCTGCTGCCTTCACTCCACCTGGTGGACCTGGAACTAGAGAGGAAAAGAGACACTAGTATAAATTAGATTTTGAAAACTTTGCATGATATTTCCTCAAAGAGCATATAATGCAAAGAGGTGCTTGGACCCCAATAACTGCTGCTTGCAGCATGATTTAGGAGTCCAAGGACTAAATGTTCCTACTTTTTTAAATTATTATTTAGCATGTTTCTTACTGTCCATTTATAAGGGTAAATAAGAGATGGAGGGAATTACTGAAGCTGTACATCAATAAAAAATAAATCATCGGTTTCAGATGTACAAAATCCCAGAATTTTCCGTGTAAAAATGTTTGTTTAGTGATATAACATTTTGTGTCCAACAGGGATTCCCATTTCAGAAGTGTTGTTTGTTTAAATCATAAAGAAATTCCTGATTACCATCTTCTTTGGTACGAATGTAGATCTGCTCTGATCGGACCCCGTCTCCAGCCCGGGTGAATGCCAACACCTGAATGCTATAATTAGTGAATTTCTCCAAACCATCCAGCTCAAGAGGAGGCAGCAGGGTGGTGATGTTTCTGATCTCCCCCAGTTCTGAATGATGAAACATAGAGACAGGATAAAGCTCAATACATACAAATTCACCAAGACATACATAAAATGTGATACGGCATTTGCTGATTATTTTAAAACCTAAATATAATTGTATTTCCCATTCAGCATCCAGCTATCTAGGCACACATTTTGCCAAAATTTACCATTTAGCTGTAGTATTCATGATTTATGACTGCTTGCTACAGTTATACAGGATTCAGGAGCTACCTGAAAAAAGTTACTTTTCTGTTTTCTCAGCTAAATCATCAGTCAGGCCAAATGTAGCTCAAATTTGCTGGATGGAAAAGACAATTGACTGAAAGGGAAAGGAGGTTGAAAATGCATTTACACCTAGTAGTAGTAATTTTTACTTCACACCAGCACACAAACCAAGATACTGTATATCAGAAGCAAGCATGTGGGTGTGATTGTTGTGTGATTGGTCATTAAAAATACTAGAGAAGCCTTGCTGTTTTATTGATAAAAAAAAAAAAAAAAAGCTAAATAGTCGTCTCATCCACATTTAGTGTTCAAAATCAGTTCCTCTGATTTTCTTGTTTTAAAGAAAACTCGAAGGACTGCAGGAAGAAATCCAGGCAGAATTTAAATGATATCTATCTTTCACACCCTCTATCTTCTTTTTTTCTCTTCCTGTAGCAAGCAGTATTTCCTATAATTCACTTTCTGCATGCATTAAAGCCTACAGTCTTATAATTAGGCAATTTAAAAAAACAAATTGGTTGGGAGGAAGGCGGTGGATTAAAGGATTTTTCTTTAATGTGGGAATTGTTTTCTGTTCTAGGTCTTTCCAGACCTATCTAAGGCTATGATGCAGTACTTTAAGAGGGAAAAAAAATATGTGAACTGTCAGTGTAACATTTATAAGGAGTAAAAGTAGAAGTTGCAATGGGGTGAAAAAAAGTGTCACTGCTCAAAGATCAAACCATTTATCTATTCAGACTTAATCGGGACTCGCAAAAAGACTGAACGATAATTTGCTGTAATGTAGCCCACATTAATAATTAACAGACGCTTTTCGCTGTGGAAGTTTTTAAGTAAGAGTGAAGGGAAAGGTCTGCCACCTTATGGTGAAACCTTGTCTGCTTCCGGAAAGTCACTTGAAGAAGTGCTACAGAACCTTACTAAAGATTCATTTGAAATTTAATATAATTTATACTCTGTGTTATTTTAAATATCTATTTTTTAATCTTCATCTCCTCAGAGTTACTTTAGCTGAGGGAGGATTTGAGCAGCATATTACCACAGACTCCTAGTGAGAAGAGGAGAGAAGCTGAAGAATTACTTAGATTGGGTTCACATTTAAAATTTTTGGCTAGATAGCATCTACAAGACAGATAATTTTAGATGTCACTGTCCTCTCTGCTGACTTTTCTAACTTTTGCTTTGTGCCTAGAGACGGAGGTTCCTGCATTAAGGAGTAGAAAATACTTTAGATACATAAGTTCTCTTATTAAGTACATCAGTTAACTTGAAAGAAGTGTTAGTTTGCTAAAGAAGCTAACAATTGTTTTCATTCGTTTATTTGCCCACAAATTGGTCACTTGATAATTCCCACTCTAACCCACCATTATATGGCAATGAGAAAGATGAAACATGTTTTCTCCAAGCCACCTGAATTGATTCAGTTTGCTGCTCATATACCAGAATACTGTAGCAGGACACATCAAGGAAAAAACACTTTCTGCCCTCTTCCACATACCTGACTTCAGACACTCACAATTGGCTAGTGACATAATGATTGACAGAGGAAGGAGTGTATTGGCCTCCTACCCAAATAAATACCTCAATTACCTTTATAGCCATGTTATTACATAAATGTAAATGCATGCGCATTTCGTTAACATGTAAACAAGCATCTACAAATATATTCATTTTTACTTTGTTACATGTAGGATAAATTATTAATGCTTATTAACATTTAACTAAACAGTAATATTGCATAACGTTTCCAAACCACAACCATGTGGAAGAACAGTGACCTGCAGCCTTGTGAGCACTTGTTCTTTACCTCCATCAGGTAAATTTGCCCAGTAGATGATGCGAAAGCCCTGCAGGACACCATTCAGAGCTTCCCGAGCAGGTGTCGACCACGACAGAGAGATGGTCTCAGGAGACGTGGCTGTGGCAGTGACCTTCTCTGGAGCTCTGCTGGGAACTGAGTGGGAGAGAAAAAAAAAATCAGGAAAACAGAACTGTAATAAATATGACAGGATATTTATTACAGAGGTGGTTGGCAAAATAATTGTATATATTATAGACAGTATGTTTAATTATGTCACCAAGTACTATTTTGAGATCTTTTACACTTTCTTAAAACAATTACAAGACAAACATATTGATTAACACAATACTTGCAATAATAACAGTTTGTTTAATAAAACTATTGAGGTCATTAAACATCCCATGAAGAATAAAAGTATAACAATCACACTTTTTTGCTAGTGGAACGTTCTGACTAAAAGGCACATTATACATTTTTAAAATCCAGATTTAAAGTAAAGAAACTACATAACATCTCCACATGATGGCAGCAAATCCACACTGCTGCAACACCAACACCACAAACAGCATTTAGAAAGACTTTCAGCCCACATTTCACTGCTTTACACTATGTAGTATGTATGTAAGTTATGTAAGTTGCGTTGTGTAAACATAAACATAAATCTCAGCATGTCATACCATCCTCCATGGTGGTGGCTCGCACTTCACTGGAGGCAGGTCCCGGTCCAGCACTGTTGCTCGCCTGCACCACTACCTCATATTGTGTGAACTTCTTGAGGTTGTTCAGGGTGAGTGTCTCCGTCTCACCCGTGCTCTCCACACTCAGGCAGATGAACTGGTGGCTCCCGTTCACAGAGTGTTCCCTGTGGCACACCTGATAGCCCCTGATCATGCCGTTCTGGAGATGTTTCTGAGGAGCCTGAGGGGAAATAATTACCTATAATTAATCTAAACAGTCTGTTTTTTGGAACTGAGGAATATTTTGGCGGGGAAACAGTGTTTAGTACCTTCCATGTGACCTTAATGCTTTGAGAAGACATCGCTTCAAGAGTCACATCTTGAGGTGGGCCTTCAGGATCTGAAACATAGAAACACCATTTGTAAGTGTCAAAGTATAATAAACATAATCCTAACTGCGACTCCTTTGGAAATAATCAAATATGGTGATGCTCTTTTTTCCCCGAGTTTAGCAATCAATAAATAAGGAATTTCCCTAATTCACCATAAATGATGTTAAAAAGAACTTGTAAAAAAAAATTGTGCCTGGTTAGAACTCCTTGAAGAATATTTTGGTTGGCCAGAATTCTGTCTGGAGTGGGTAAAATTGGTGAGCCTGATTAGTCATAATTCATTTTTGGATCAGGCGGGATTTTTCGGAATTCTTTATAAAGTGAAAAGAATTCTAAAAAAATCTAGAGTGAGAAGGATTTCTTAAAGTGGGGACAGATTTTAACTGGAGTGCGCAGGATTAGTCAGTATTCCTTTCGGCAGATTCCCTGGTTTTGGTTTTACCTGCTTCATCCGTTGTGACCATGAGCTCATTGCTGGGCTCGCTGTCCCCAATGTGGTTCTTGGCAAACATACGGATGTTGTATGTAGATGAAGGGTGGAGCTCGATGATGGTGGCCAGATTCAAAGTTGGGGAGACGTCTCTGGTTCTGCGAGATCTTTCCCAAGGAGCTGTAAATACAAATTTTTTATAATATTGTATAGAAGGTTTTGGTGATACCAAACCAACATGGCTGCTTAAAGTAATTAAAACAGCTTACTGTAAAATATTTACTATACCTGTTTTGTTCTTGCACTCAATATCATAGCCAGTGATGGGACTGTTCCCATCAAAACCCATAGTCCAGCGAAGAGCAATGGTCCTCTCCCTCACCTCCCGAATCTCCACTTTTGGAGGCTCTGGTGGCTCTGAGGAAACACGATAATAAAGAGAAGTTAGTTATATTGGTAGATGTGTTAAATAACACACCTTTTCTCCATGAGTAAACCACCCAAACATTCTCCAATTTCAAACTTTGGAAAACAGTGACACTGTCCAGATAAAAAAAATAAAATAAATAATAAAGATCCTATCCATTTAGATTTTAAAGGCAACCAACAAGGATACATTTCCAGCTACATGATAAAAGCCAGTAGTTCCACAGCATCCTAAATCATGTCAGCAAAGCTCTGAAGAACTTGATAGGGTTTAAAGCAAACATTTACAGTAGAAATTGGTTAGATTTTTTATTGCTTATTAGACAGTTTAGTTTTGTACAAAAAGAAAAAGCAAATAACAACTTTCTTTCGGCTTCTCCCATTAGGGGTCGCCACAGCGGATCATCCGCATGTTTGATTTGGCACAGGTTTTTACGCTGGATGCCCTTCCTAACGCTACCCTCCCCATTTATCCGGGCTTGGGACCGGCACTAAGAGTGGCTGGGGTTGGTTCCCTGACCGGGGATCGAACCCGGGCCGCAGCGATGAGAACGCCGCATCCTAACCACTAGACCACCAAGGGACAAAAAAGAAAAAGCAAATGTACAGACCAAATTCATACCAGTTCAAGATAATTCATAGGTCTTTACCTTGAACCGTAAGTTGTATAATGCCTCGGTCTTCACCATAAGAGTTGATTGCGTGGCAGGAAAAAAACCCAGAGTCCTCCCTTAGAGTTGGATAGATCTGATTGACAAACATGAAACAAAATACAAATGGCATCTTTATTCCATATTCCACATCTGTTCCATATCTTCACAAACCCTCAAAGATCTCCATTTCTCAACCATAAGCTTTTTACAATTTCCTGTAATTTTTACTTACTGCCACTAGTAGGCAGCATCGTAATACATTTCTCACTAACATTTACCATGCAACTAGATGTACGACAACCACGTAGGATTAACTGCAGTACCTCCAGAGTGGAGATGACCTCCTCGCCGACCTTCTTAACGGTTACTGTGTGCCTCCACATGTCCGGGTTGATGATGTGCGACTGCTTTTCCTTCTCCACCTCCTTCTCCCAGCGTACCATTATGGGCTTCTCGCCGTGGGCCTTGCAGCTCATTTCAATCTTCTCGCCCTTGGTGGCCAGTGTGTTGTTGGGGTACGACGTGATCATAGCTGGTACTGGAGACACACAGGATTGGGAGAGAATCAGATGGAGCCTGACTATTGCTGTGTCACTGATGATAGTTACAGAAATAGCTAAATTTTATAGCTTGGAGTATATAGACAGGCAATATATTTGGCAGTAGACACTCTCTCACACATAAACACACAATAAATTCTCTATTGCCCCTTAAACAAGCATTTTATGGTGGTTAATGCACCACTGCCTTTGTGATGTTATTCAGTGTGTCAGGATCAGACTTGCAGCCGATTATGGCTCATCTTTTATTCAACCTGGGCTTTTACAGATACACAAAGACATTGAGTTATCATCTGCCTTTTCCATTTTTATTTCTATGATGCAGTCTAAATTTGGAACGGGTTTGCCCATTGCAGTGCATATATTCATTAATAAAAAAGACAGACCTAAAGATAACTTTCTTCAAGCTCTGAAAGACATCGTTGTATTTCTTTATTCAAAAAAAGAAAGAAATTATATGTCCAAACCTACACACTGCGCACCACATTTCCAGAAAAACACTCACACAAACACTGAAACAACAGAAGTTTCGTAAGGTGCTTGTTGGTTTTGTAACAGCTTAGCTGTATGGCAGGTTTGTGCAACTGTTTATTTTACTATAACCATCCATCCTAAAGTGTTAAATATCATGATGTATCAACTAACAGTATTTCATGCATAAAAAAAAGACTCATACTTGTATCTCTTCATAGTTACATTGTAATTCATGTGACATTTGCAAGTTAGCAAGCCTGCCTATAATTTTTTTGTTAACAAACAAACAAATGCAGATTGTCATGCTACAGAGAATCCACAAAACGTTAGGTTTAGATTATGTGAAGACCCAATTTGAGAGAATTTTATTCTCTGCTATAATGGTTACTTGTAGTATTTTGGGGGTTGAACAGATTTTTATTTTCTTTTTTTCTGAAATGCCATTCAGTGAATAAATATTGAATCAGTTCACTAGCACTTGTCTCTGTAAAACCTGATATCATCCTCAAACCTCTTTTTTTAAAACTAAAATACTATTGTTGAGACATCTTTCCTTATGTGTTAACCCGATTCCTGTGTCTATACTTTTTTACCGAGTGAAAACCTGTGGTAATGGTTTGCATACGGACACACAGGCCCTGTGGGCAGCTGCAGATAGACTTTCGACAGCCTAGTTTAAAAAGCCCTGCCCTCCAGTCACTGGGATGGGAGCTAATGGAAGTATCGACGAGTCCTAATGAAACAGAAGGGGTACAGAATCTATAGCTCAGAGAAAGAAACGGTCATGCACAAATGGATATGCGGCATTAAATCATTTTTCCTATTTTTATCATGAGCTACATATTTAGCATAAAAACTGCCAGGCAAAATCAGCAAGCCTTTTCTGATTCTAAACATATAATATAGTGCTGTGTTTGATGCCTGTTAATCTGTATCATCATTATTTAAGGCTATGCACCAGCGATTGATCTATACATGCCTCAGGCTAAAGAAGACCAAAGCAACAAAAAAATCACTATATAGCTGTGGGAGAAAAAGGAGCTACATTATACATGTGATCAGTGTTGATATATTCAGAAAAAGGCAGGATGTTTGATCAAGTAAAAAAAAAAAAAAAAACATTTAAAGCAAGCAGGGATTTACTAGAAATAGTTTTGAGTTGTCTGAGCATGATACCGTGGAATGTGATTGTAATTTAAAGATGAAGTGCTTTGACAATTCAAATACAACACTTCCTTATCGGGAACTGACAGCCACAAAGGCCACACTTTCTTTTTCTGGCCTGAGAAATCTTGTGCGTCTTTTATATGAATGAACTTGCTTTAAGGCAACACCTCCTTCCCTAGACTGACAGGTACACAGGGCAAGATAGGTAATATAGGGTATTAATAATAATGGGTTTTTAAATTTTTTCAGCAATAAAGAGAAAATGAACAGCTGACCCACTGAGAGATTAACATGATGTTCATTCTGATACTGGTGCAGATTTATGCCTCGTTTCCTCTCTACCTTAAGAGAGTGATGCAGCAGTGTATTATTTCTTAAGCATGTCCAAGCAGTATTATTCTGTTATCCTTGAAATTTGGTGAGTGTGAAAAGAAGCTCATTCTGTTTCGTTTTTAAGCAAAAAACATGGCACCGTTATGTTTAAAATTGTGCAAAATCATTTTGTCTACTGTTAAATACTATTTTAACTGTGCATGCAATTACAGCTTTTCTCTGTGATGTCATCACTGTAAAAAAATAGAGCATCAAAAAACTTAAAAGATGCTCAGCACATCAAACATTTTTCCTCATTCATTACTTTCTGTCACGCTCAATCTTACTACCAACTGGAACCTTCAGTACTTTTTACTCTGATGGTGGTCTCTGCTTAGCATTTGCTCCTTAGGGAATCCTGCCTGTTTTTCTTCACTCGTCTCCCTCCCGAGTCGGTCTCCCCTCCGCCCCATCCCCCTTTTACCTGGACATGTTACCATGCCAACCAGCTCTGGGTGCTCTCTCTTTCTCCCTCTCCCTCTCCCACTCTCTCTCTCTCTCTCTCTCTCTCTCTCTCCACTTGTCAATGGAGGACGAGAATAGAACAAACACACAGGATTGATTTCCAGAGGTTTGCCGCAACTACTGCTGTTCATACAGCAGGAAAAAAATTCGCCGGAGATGAAGTTTTTCGTTCATTCACCAAAATCCACAAGCAGCACATCACAGGGATCTTAAGAACCATATGATCTCAGTTCAACAAAAAAGAGCTGCGTTTATTTTCATTTACATTAGAAATGTCATTAGGGCTGTAATTGACCTTTGGCTTAATTGTTTTTTTGACTCTTGACCTTTAGCCATCAGGACCTAGTAGTTCATCATGCGCTGACTATGTCACCTCACTCAGTCTGTGGATTCATGCAAGAAAATGCACCAAATGACGGGGATTTCCCAATTCCCTATTCAGGAAAACAGGTTTTGATATTGGATCCTTTCTAACCTGGCCTTGACGTTCCACAAAAGCACTGGGAAAAAACCCTGCAATCTGCCAAATTATGTAAATGACTTGCTAGATACATGTGATTTATTTAAGCCAGGTGCACACTGTGCGATATTGGCCACGATTTAATCATCTGAGACCATTTTTGAAAATCCTAAAAAGATTCCTATAATCCTAGGCTAAAATCGGTAGTCTTTGATTCCTGGTTTGACATGTTCACTGACAGCCGATTAATGGTCTCTGCAATAATTTTTTTCCTCCAAAGAAATTCTGGCAATTTCAGACTCTATCCTGTAGTTTGACTTTTCCTATGACCAAAAACAAACCAAGACCCAATAGGAGGACCCAACCTGATGATGCGATTAGCTGGACAACTTTAAACCACCTCAGGGAAAATGTCGAAATGTGGACAGAACAGCAAGAAAAAAAACTTAATCAATTATGGAGGGAAAAGGAATGTTTGTATGACATTTTTATCATTAAAGCATGTCATGAAACCAGATTGTATTTGTTTGTTGCTAGCTACCATTAGAGAGAGAATGCAGGTCTGAATGTGTCGCGGATTGATGATGTAAAACATATAATGAGTCTGATATAGGGATGACATAGGGATCACAGTTGTACGGACTGACAAGCAACAATCACAAAAGACTATTAAAAAAATCGCAGTGTGCGCCCGGCATTAGTCACACTCGCATTTAGATTCCCTTGTTGAACAGCTAAATGGCAAAATAGATTTTTAACGTCTTTTTGGAATCAAATATGGACTGTCAAAATGTCCACAATGCTCACACACCATCCCCTTCTGATCAAAGCATAAAGCAGCATTTCCACAATCTATACAGATGACCGTGGCAGTTTTAAAAATAATTAAGCAAAATAATAAAAGTAGGTTTAGCCCGTGAGAGAATAAGTCAGTGATTATTTCCCTAATGATGTGAACAGTGGCATGGAGAGACAATGACAAGGCTAGTGTTTAAACACTTTACCTAAAGTGATGAGACCGGGGCTGCTGATGTGAAAAACGCTGATAATTATATTGCGAACTAATTTCCTGTTAATATTTCCCACAATATATTACGGTATAAATGTCTAGGTAGGCAGCGACATCAGTGGAATTAGAACAAACTCTTTAAATCAGTCTGTCTGTTTTATTGTGCAATTTATTAGAGTTTTTTTTTGATGACGGATCTTAATAAAGCACAGCACACCGCTATGTGGTACATAAGTAATGACCCCCAGCGGCTTCATCAATGTATTACAGACTAAGAGGAACGAAAGTCCTCTACTCTCTAACACTCTTTAAATGACACCAAAAGCCCATGTTGATCATTTATCATAATTGATTGTCATTGCAGTAGTAGTCTAGCGCTGTGATTATATGGCTCAGTGCATGCTGGGAATCTAGGGCATGCTTCTGTGCCTCATTGGGTCACTTTAAGAGACAAGATCAGTGTCTACAGGAGCTTTGGCTATACTTGCCAGGAGTGAACCTGGACATGACAGGTTAAATGGAAGGCCTCGCTATTTTCAGTTCATGCGCTTTACTGCACAATCAGGCTTTTTCATGGAGAACCAGGAGGAAAGTGATGAACAACCATGGAGTAAAGACCATGGAGTAAAGACAGTCTATATATACAATCCTAACCATCCAGATCTTCAAATATAAAAAAAAAAATACAGTCTTATTTAGCTGCACTCGTTACACCATTCCGCTTTGAATAAAAAGCGTCTCCCAAATGAATAAATGCAATACGCAACACAAGAGCAGTGCGTTAAAAAAGAAATCATCTGCTGTTCCATTATGTAAATGTTTGAGCGTTAAGAACAAGGCCATAAAAGCTGCAATCGCACTAATTGGTCCTAACTGACACCAATAAACAATGATTGCTCGCCAATGTGTCTGAGATATGTGTGTTTTAAGCACCAGAGGAGAACATTCACCAGATATAAAAGATATTTTATTGAAGTATCACCATTAGCAGGGTAATTTAGCTCAGTGTTTAGCACAATGCGTCGGGGAAGGAAGTTGTTTAGAGTGATGGACTAATGCTGTAAGCTGATCAGGTCCAATCTGTGCGTGAGCATAAAAACATTCAAATATTTTAAGACAATAATCAAGATTTGTGAAGTAACTGGAATTAAAAGAGTGGTAATAAACAACTGAGAGTCCATCCTTGTATATCCAGTATAATCCATTATACTGTAGAACTATTTATACACTTTTATTAAGTCATTTCCTTTAATGAATGCAGTGCAACACAAACACACAGACACACATACACACATACAAAACTTTACACACTTATTCCCACATTGACAGTATGACCCAGAAGCATTGAGGAACATATTGTATCTTATTTGAAAAGGCAAGAAAATGACTGTGTGTGTGTGTGTGTGTGTGTGTGTGTGTGTGTGTGTGTGTGTGTGTGTGTGTGAGAGAGAGAAAAAGAGGCATTTGTGTGCTACTTGCTTGCTCCTCCACTCAAACACAGAATGGCGCATAGTTAAATGATGACCTAATCATAGCTTGTTTATATATAGTGTATATTATTATAGACCCTAGTTGCCTTATTTTGACACAAAGGATAGATTGGAATAAAGATCACCGGATAGTTTCAAATAATCTTACTCAAAGATGATCTAACTGTGGGACTGGCATGTACTTCGCATTTTAATGAAATAATGGAATGTCCAGTAACGAGATCCCACATTTATTTATTTGTTTATTACAGTAGTAATTTGCCACAATGAGTTTTCTGGGTTGTGTATCATGATATGAAATAATTATAATTTATTTTAGTAATCTGTGTGTTCATAGGCAAGTCATGATTTATACACAGAGGTTATAAAGGGAATCAAACACACAGCAATCCTATTCAGAGATGTGTAGAGTGGAGCAGGTGAGGACGCACGGGGAGGTTCGGGTTACAGTGACATCAGCATCCAAAATCAAAACAACACATGAACTTGAGGGACCTGCAGCAACACACCACCAGGACACACACGCTGCAATATTCTATTGATCACATCAAACACACACTTCCCAGATGCCCCTCTAGAGAAATTAAAGAAACATTTTGAAATAAAAGAAATACCTATTAATAGAATTGCAAAACTCTTTCCCTTCTCTCACTCTCTCTCTCTCTCTCTCT
>JAAIIK010000031.1:113379-124741 GCA_014706435.1 Silurus glanis
GAGAGAGAGAGAGAGAGAGAGAGAGAGAGAGAGAGAGAGAGAGAAAACAACAAAGATGAATTAAGTGGGAGCTCATGATCAACAGACTCAAAGGAGAAACAAAATGCAAAAGGAAGAGAAGTAATAGGTGAAATGTGCATAGAGCAGAACAAAATAGAAAGCAATGAATAAAAAGAAAGAAAAAGAAATTGAGGATAAGGACTTGTCTTTGTTAGTGTCTCTTAATTTTCTCATTTTTATAAAAGAGATGAAAGGAAGACAGATGGTTAGAGTCTGATGAGAGAGAGTGAGAGAGACATGAGTGGTGAGACAGAAAGGAAGACAGATTGAGAGAGAGAGAGAGAGAGAGAGAGAGAGAAAGAGAATAGATACACACATACATGTGCATACACACACACAGAGACACACACACACACACACTGCTTTCTCAGAACTCACTTTTCTACATGACTGACCCTGCTTCAGTTCAAGGCTTAATGGAGGGAAGATAAGTCTTTGGCTACTCAGTGCACATACACACGCACACGCACACGCACACACACACACAGACACACACACATACACACACACACACACACACACACACACACACACAGTGCTTGAAGGATACAGTATGGCAGAATCTCTATACCACTATACTACAACTGCTGCCTTTCTCCTTTACACCTGTGACCTTGTTTAACTTCTAGTAAGAGGACCATTTTCAAAACCTACTGCCCTCTGTGTCTCCTCAGACTGATATAAGTTCGATGATTTGTCGGAATATACCATGATGAGTAATCTAAAATATAAGATACTAATAATAAAAATATTCATGCTGATACAAATTTACTGAGTAAAAAAATGTTAACAAAATTTGTAAGTTTAATAAAAATTATTTGAAATAATACAAAAAATTCTACAGTTATTATTATGATTATGATTATTATTAATATTAATAATACAATTTATAATTTTTTAAGTGTTCAGTATAAAATTTGTTGATTGGGGAATATAAAAATAAAGGGTATAGAGGAAATGGTGGCTTGAGTAAGGCCCTTACCCCTCTGTGCTTCAGAGGTGCTCCCTAACATCGCTGGGATTAGTGAAGAAAGGATTTAACTGTGCTGTAATGTTTAAGTGTTCGAAGGTGTAGAGTGTCACATTTAAACATAAATGCATATTCTTATATTTAAATATATATTTCATAATATATTAATTTCATATTTCATAAGATATTAATAATATGGATAACTGTAAAAAAACTATTTATATTTATGCCTTTTTATGGCATGTTTCTGAATTGGACACGCTGCTCTGTGAGCTAAACCGAAAATGAACGTTTCCAAAATAATTATGAAAAGATGGGAAACTATATCACCGAAGCTGAAAAAATTTAAGTAGCAGAGATGAATAATGCAACAAATCAAAGTGACTTACTCTTGACATTGAGGTACATGGACTTGCTGACATCGGCGCCCACGTCATTGCTGACCTTACAGAGGTAGTAACCAGCGTCTTCCTCCAGCACGTGCTTTATGAGCAGAGAACCGTTACTCAGCAGTTGGACCCTGTAGCCCGAGTTTAGTGCAATCGGGTGAAACTGAGGAACACCAGCACCTGCAGAAACACTCATGACTTAAATAAGAGAAGAACCTCACTGCTGCTTTAATTAAGAAGAACCTTACTCATGCTAAAATCAGAGAAAAAAACAAACAAACTATTGCTGTATATGGTGAAGAACAGTTTGTTTGTTTGTTTTCTCTGATTTTAGCATGATTAAAGAGCGTCTGACTGTTGCTTTAATTGGAAAAAACCCACTGCTGATTTACTCTGAGAAAAAAATTACTACTGTAGAATACTGTAGAACCTCAGTGCTGCTTTAATTGGAAAAGACCCTTGCTGCTTATTTAATCTGAGAAAAACATTACTGTTGTTTTAATTGGAAAATACCCTTCCTGCTGCTTTAATCTGAGAAGAAACTTATTGCCACTTTAATTGCACTGCTGCTTTGGCTAGAGAAGACCTTTACTGCTACTATAAATGTAGAAGATCCTCACTGCTTCTTTAATTGGTGAAGACCCTCACTGCTGCTTTAATCTGAGAAGAAACTTACTACGGTTTTAATTCGAGAAGACCCTCACTGCTGCTTTAGCCCGAGAAGAACCTTACTGTTGCTTCAAATGGAGAAGACCCTCAAAAGTAAAGTTATACCCTTAGAGTATTTCCACTCTATAGTTGGACGAGGTTCTCCATCAGCGGAACAGTTGAGGATCACAGCTTTTCCGTAGATCCCATCCTGGTCTTTGGGCTGGACAGTGAATCTGGGTGGAACTGCATAGGTATAAAGCAACAACATTCCTCAAACTACATAATCCGAACACCTTTGATAGGGAGAGTGTAAGGATTAAATAAGTGCTGAGCATGATAAAGCGTGCTCTCCTCACCCCTGACGATGAGCTGGCTCTGGTATTTTACCACGGCAGCGTCATTGCGGGCGATACATGTGTATGTGCCATTGTGAACCCGCTGAAGATTGGAGATGCGCAGCGAGCTGGTGAAGTCAATGTTGTCGATGGTGACACCAAGACTGGCATTAATGGGCTTCCCATCCTTCTCCCAGTTGATAGAGATGGGCAGATCACCTGAACGCACCACGCAGGGAACGAAGACCCTGTGACCAATGGAGTAACGTGGGAACTCAAAAGGTTGAATAAAGGGAGGGACTGAGGAAGAGGAGAAGAAGGAGAAAAAAACTGAATTAAAATTTAAGCTAAAATATTCACCACACCTGTGTGGAAAAAACTATTAAAAAACAAATGAAAAAAAAAATGATAATGTTTATTTATTTGTTTGTATATTTATACTTGCATTATAGAATTAGACTCTTTTAATTGCTTTTATTGTTAAGTAAGTCGATGATCTCAATCACCTTACCTTTCACAGTGACGTGGACGCTCTGGTTCTTAAAGACCTGCGGCTGGACAAGGACATGGCAGGCGTATTCACCTTCATCCAGCTCCTTCTGCACGTTCAGCAGCTTCAGAGTGCCGTTGTTCTCGAATGCTCGTTGTCTATCATTGAACGGCAGCAGGTTTGAGTTCTTGTACCACTTGATGGAGTAGTACGGGTAGCCGATGACGTGGCAGTGTATGTACGTGTCCCGGCCAGCGATGGCAGTGAGGTTCTTCATGGGCCGTATGTCAGCGGGACCTAGAAAGATGGGTAGAAAAAATAGAGTGATAAAGTAAATATAAATAAATAAATCTATTTTACAATAGATTATAATGATCAATGTAGGTATTAATATAAATAAATTAGTTAAAAATTATTTGTGGAATTTGGGTGAATTGCAAAAATGGAACTTTATAATGATAATTTTTTTTTTAATTATAAAAACTATGAAGCTTGTTGCACTATTAAGACACTATTCTGTAATGGTAAAGCACTGAAACTCTACACCACTTTCATAAATATTTATGAATAAGTGTTGAATTCAGTTGGAGTGATTACTGTAAAAAAAAAAATCCATGAACAGAAGGGAGACTTTAACATTACAGTGGATTACATGCATCCAGACTATATTTTTTATTATTAAGGCAATTTAGCTTTACATTCAAGGTGAGAGTGAGAGAGGCTCTTTTTAGTTTAAAATCCATATCCAAATAATCTAATCTAAAATTCAAATCCAAATAATCAAAATGATGATCATATTAAAAAAATGAATAAAAGAAAATGAATAATCAGTGCAATGTAAAAGTTATATATGTGATGCTTCAAAGACCTTCAGGAAATAACAATAAATAATAAAAGTGTTAAGATGGAAAGGGGTTCTACTGACAGGAACATTAAAGGTAAGCAACATGGAAGTAAAAGATAAAGTCTTGTGTGACTTGTGTGTGCTTTCGGAGGAGCTGATCTGACAAGCACCTCTTACGTTTATTCGAGCCTGGTAGGAGACCGTGCCCGCCGAATTGTTGCACGTGCACCGGTAGACGCCACTGTCCCGGACCTGCGTGTGCGAGATGTTCAGGTAGCTGACCACGTTGCCCTCGGCTGTGATGCTGTGGCCCATACGGTGGCGGCTGTCCTTTACCACCACGTCGTCATCCAGCGTCCATGTTACCACTGGCTGCGGCGTCCCTTTCACATGACACATCAAGGAGACAAACTCGTTGGGGCTCACCACTTTCTCACTGAAGGCAGACAGGATCTTGGGGGTGCCGTCTGTCAAGAAACAAGTAGAAATTCACTGTAGTTTGATGAAAAACCTTTTACACAAGTTACACAACTTCTTAATTGTTCCAATTCATACTTGCTGTCCAACATTTGTTTCATTGGTTTTGATCTGACCATTGGCTTTAAAAACTAATAAAAGCTAAAATCTGCAACAATATCTGTCAAAAAATCTTGCTGACATGGTTTGGAACACTGCTGGACTTCTTTTCATCTAGAAACATGAGCAAAATATAATGATAGAACATTACAGAGACAGCCATCTTGGAAGACCCAGAATTTTTCTCTGACCACACTCATGCTTCCCAAAGACACATAGTGGAATTGTATTTTTGAGCTTGCATAATGTTAAACAACAATATAGATTATCGAGTATCATTGTTAATGTGCTTGTAGACAAGACTGTGGGTGAGTTAAACATTGCAAAGTCCATTAATTGTTAGCATCAGACTTAGCTAAACTAAAGAAATGTCTGGAACTAGAAGTGTTTTGACTTATTGAGAACAGGAAAAGAAGGAAATACATGATTTTCATAGTGGCCTATTCAACCAAAAACACCCCACTGACCTTCTAAAATAACCTGCACAAAGTCCTGAGCTGACATCTTGCTTTTCCTGGCGAAGCACTGGTATGCTCCTCCATCACTCTTGGCCATGCCGTCCATCACCAGGTTCTCTTTGTTAATCCCGTTCATGTGGACACCACCGCCAGCATTGATCTTGTCTCCGTTGCGGTACCAGGAGAGCTCGTACTCATCAGAACCGGTCACACTACAGGTTAAGGAAACCTGGCTGCCCACGCTGCCTTTCACCTTCCTGGGGCTGACCACCACCCGCAGCGGCTCTGAAGAAAAAACATCAATCTGAGCATAAGCAATCAGCATTGCTCATCAACAATCAGCACTCAATATCTCATACAAGTGTTACAATTTCATAACTTTCTGATTTTGTTCATCATGAAATGCTGAAGAAAGTTCTGGAGCAAGTGCTATTTACCAAGCTGCCAAATAATAATAGAATTGTTTAAGGAAGACAAATTTGAAATGATCATAACCAACGACTATATAACAAAATCATCTTTATTATATTAGTGAGCCTTTTTGTTATTTGAGGCTAATTTTAAAATACATTTTTTTTGAGGAGGGTGGATTATGGAAAGTGCTTGGTTATCAAGACATTCAGTAATTCAGATTCTTTTCAAAAATCTGATCTCAGATGATCCTACTAATAATAATAAAAATTGGGCATCCTCCGAGGCGTGAAATTATTTGCGTATTAAAAAGTGTAGAAAATCGACTTTAGCAGGTGCTCTAAATACAGTGCTGGAAATTTGCACATTCACTGTTCTATTGTTATTAAATGATCTCCCAGACAACACTGCCCAGACAATTTGTTAAATAAAATGTTTACAATAGTTTTTTTTAAAACAGAGTCACAAAAAGCTTTTTGCATGCTACGGATTTATCAATACATAAAAAATAAACATACCTTTCACCAGAAGGCGCCCTATGACCTCTGCGTTCCCGTAGCTGTTCCATACCTCGCACACGTAGCTGCCTGAGTCGCTGGGTTGAGCTCTTTCGATCAGCAGACCAGTCACGCTTTGCCTAAAGCGTGTATCTGGCTCCAGCGGCCTGTTGTCCTTTAGCCAGCGGTATTTTGGTGCTGGATGCCCTGAAGCTTTGCACGGGAGCTCCACTCTGTGCGAGGCCATGACCTCACGCTTCTCGAAGCCATCAAGGATCGCAGGAGCCGAGTTTGTGGGGTCTTAAGGAAATAAATATTTATAATGGTGCTAATGGGAGAGTAAAGGAACAATTTGTACAGTAGTTTGTAGAGATTTGAGGCAATAATTGAAATGTACTCAGTCGACCGAGATATATTGGGGTTCTGTGTCTCACTAGTCAAAAGGTTGTACTTCTGGTCTGAAGGTTGTAAGTTCAAATCTCAGCACTAACAATCTGCCACTGCTAGGCCCTTTGGCAAGACCCTTGACTGCACAGTTGTACAAATAAGATAATTATAGGTCACTATGGATATGGATATAGTTTCCAGATTTTTGAAAATTTGAGAATTTCAAGGCAGATATTTACAGAATTTTAATAACATAGCAATTCATTACCTATGAGCTACAAACACCTTATAGCTAGTTTAAACTTAAACCTTCATTTGTGTACTTTTCTGTGAGCTGGGCTCCTGAGCAAAACCCTAACCTCACTCGTCTCACCTGGCACGAAGAGACGTGCACTGTTGCTCTGCCTCGTCTCTGAGGTGTAGCGATGCCTTGTCATGCAGCGATAGTTGAACAACTCGTCCTCCTTCTGCACGTCCAGGATGTACAAGGCTCCCGTGGACGTTATGAGAAATCGAGGTCCTGAAACACACACATGAAATTTTTTTTACTCTGGATTTCATTTCTCTTTTAAATTACTCTCAGCACTCATGAACAGAGGCTGATTTTATTCTGCAGCCTCCCCAGAGAGCTGTTCTCTGACTGAACCGAGCTGCTGTGATCATGCGGCTTGATGTGACTCAAGGATCACAGTACATGTGCTAATATCATGTTAATTCCTGCTATTGGCAGGATGGTGAGGTCGTCAACTTTTATGAATGAGAGAAATAGGGTGTATAGCTGTCATGCTCTTCAGCTAAACTCCATAGGGGGCATCCATGTCAGTTATGATTGAGATGACAATTTAGACAAGATTGTCTCATGATAAATTCTCAAGGGTGTAGGCACAATAAGAGTCATCTTTAATATCCAGACTGCATTAATAAACTGCCAATAAGAAAATGATTGTGTTCTTTGTGTAATGCAAAAATGTCATTTCCATCAAGTTACCATTAGTGAAATTAGTTTAATCATTTTGACAAAGAAAAGGAAAGTCATAATTATTTATTATTTCAGATTCTGTTTTAGTTTTTTATACCTATGTACATGTAAGCAAATTAATGTTACATTTGTCCAAACGCTCAGATATTGTTTAAAATTCCCTTTCATTGAAGAGTGTGCTCAAACGAGATGAAACGAGAAACAAGATTATTCTACAGTATATGTTGTTCCTTAAAAGAATAGAATAGCCTTTATTTGTCACATATACATTACAGCACAGTGAAATTCATTCTTCACATTTTCCAGGTTGTTTGAAAGCTGGGGTCAGCCATGATACAGCGATCCTGGAGCACTTAAGGTTAGGGGCCTTGCTTAAGGGCCCAAGAGCGGCAGCTTAGCGATACCGGGGCTTGAACCCCGACCTTCCGATCAGTTACCCAGAACCTTAACTGAGCTACCACTTCTTAATGAGCAAAACAGTGCTGACTGTGGCAAGGACAAACTCCCTGTAGTGGCATGAGGAAGAAACCTTGAGAGGAACCAGACTCAAAAGGTAACCCATCCTCATTTGTGTGTAATGTTCATCCATTACAGTTCCACGTACAATTACTATATATATATATATATATATATATATATATATATACATATATATATATATATATATATATATATATATATATATACACACTAACCAATCATAATTTTATGCCCACCAATCAGGCATAACATTATGGCCACCTGACTAATATTGTGTTGGTCCCCCTTCTGCCAAAACTGTCTTGACCCAACGAGCATTAACAGCATTAACTTCTTTAACAATTTGAGCTACAGTTGCTGTACAGTTGCTGTGTTGCGGAGCCTTCTTTTACCCTGTGCATCAATGAGCATTGGCAGCTCATGACCCTGTCACTGGTTCACCACGGTTCCTACCTTGGACCACTTTTGATAGCTACTGACCACTTCAGACAAGGAACACCACACCAGAGCTGCACTTTTGGAGATGCTCTGAGCCAGTAGTCTAGTCATCACAATTTGGCCCTTGTTAAACTCACTCACATTTTTATGCTTGCCCATCCTGCTTCTAACAAATCAAATTTGAGGAGAAAATGTTTACTTGCTGACTAATATATCCCACCCACTAACAGGTGCCAGGATGAAGAGATAATCAGTGTCATTCACTCACCAGTCATAATGTTATAATGTCTCAATAATATGCCTGGTCTGTGTATATATATATATATATATATATATATATATATATATATATATTTGAGAAATCACATGTAACAATAAACCAATAAAAATAAATAAAACAAATAACAAATTTAAACAACAAAACACATTTAAATAAATAAATGAATTGTGTTTAGAAACATTGAATCAAAATAATTAAATCACATGAATATCAGATGAAAAAGCCCACTACAAACAAAACGATTTTTTTCATTAATTCATAACAATTAAAATGTTTCTTAAAAACGATAACGCCATAAGTGAAAATAAGGGGTGTGTCTGCAAAACTGTGATGTACATCTTATCCGGTGTTTGTGTGTGAGTGTTGTGTATGTGCTCAAACAGCATAAGTAAACAGTTTAGTGCTAAATGAGAAAATGAAAAAGAGCATGAGACGAGCCAGAAGTGAAGACACTGCTATTGTAAGCTCTGACCCAGTTGGAAGAGAGAGAGAGAGAGAGAGAGAGAGAGAGAGAGAGAGAGAGAGAGAGAGAGAAACGATGTGATGTCTTTAAGGCATTTTAGACTGTGAGCTAGATGCACTGTTTGAGTGCATGTGAGTCTGCAAATACAAATAAATATTTATGAGAAAATGAGAACTCTGTATATTTTCATGAATACACTAAGACTAATTTGAAGGCTTCAATATGAGAGAATTATGGATGAATGTAGAACAAGCATTTGACAAGTCTATATTATAATTTGTATCTCAGTGATGACCAAAATATTGAAGATCAAATAAAAAGTAATGAATTTAGAGATTAAAGAGTCTATCCCAGGAATTAAAATACACCCCAGATAGGATGCTAATCCGTCTCAAGGCACACTGTCATTAACACTCATTCACATCTAAAAGCAATTCAACGTCCCTAGTGTACATCCTAACATGCTTTTTTGGGAGGTAGGAGAAAATCCAGAGAACATGAAAGAAACCCACCCAGTTTAAGATTGAACCAGGATCTGTGTATGTATCGCTGGAATAACATCTTTGGTTTTATTTCACAGTCAAATTATTAAAATCTTTAATAAGTCCTTGGAAAAGTAATGCTTTGCTGTCGCTGTGGTTACCGTGACAGACAAGCTTAGCGTTTTTGTAACCATGGTTACCACGTGTTTTTTTTTTTTCCTTTTTAAACAAGCAGAGATTTTTGTTGCCTGTCATGTCAAAATCCCAACTCTCTTTCCGGCATTCACCGTAGACTGTCCAGTTTAATAGTCATCACCATGGCGATACCTGGCATCTTTTCCCATCTCAAGTCTAATACATGTCTATCATCTGATGCTTATTTCAAAAAGTATTCTCTGATATATAAAGAGATTAGAGTGGCAGAAAGCAACATTCCTGATCCTCCGTGTAATATTTCAGACATTTTATGTTTTTGTTTTTTTCACCACATGTCACAGGTTGAGCGCCTGGAGTTTTAAACACATTCTTGTGGATGGCGCTTTCTGAATGAGGAGTGGCTTCATTAAAGCAGACAGCCTGCCATTCGTGACTAAAAGAAAAAGGGAAAGAGTGAGACTGATAGGATAAGTTCACATCACAGGCTTCAGAGACGCTGCATTCTCAACATACAGCAGAGGGTTACATAATGAGGTGAAATAAAGGTGATGAAATGACTCATGGGACATGCAAAGTACTTTTGGGGTTACAATAAATACAAATTACGCAGGCAATTCATGGCGGAGCATGTATGTAACCAAAAAAGAATATGGATGATATGATGAACTTTAAGCAATGATGCATTTATTTATCATGGAAAGGGTCTCAAAAATTTGCACCATGCTGAAGTAAAGCTCTAACAGTAGGTTAGTATTCTTTTTCTGTAACATAAGAAGCTTCTAATTTGATATGTTGTTCTTTGATAAATAACATTTGCTGTGGTAAAACAAAAACACACCAGGGAGTGAAAGACAAAAAAAAATACACAACTGATAAATCATCATTGATTACGTGCCTATAGTAGCACACTTTGTGTTTTTTCCCTTACATACTGTTATATACAACAGTCTATGTATGTATGGCAACTCAGGACTAGATTTTATCTTTTCTTCTTTTTTTTTCTTTTTTTTACTAACAGCAAAACAAAGTGCGTAACCTTGTCTCAGAGTAAAAGGACACATTCGTATTTATTTAGCACACTATTAATTGCTAGCTTTTCCAGCATCTCGTCTGTGAGAGAGCGTGAAATAGAAAGTGTGCTGCAGGATATGCCTGCATTTACAGGAGGATCCACCTGCCCCAGTTTTGCTATACTCATATCAGGAAGCTCTGAGGTGCTCCAAGCGTGTCGAAATGCCGGCTTATTGCATGGAACAACATTCTCCTGGAACAAAATCTACCAAGCAACACCCCACCTCTCTTCTCGTCTTCTTCCTCTTCTGTCTCTTTTCTTGTCCTCTCTTTTCTTCTTCTTCTTCTTCTTCTTCTTCTTCTTCTTCATGTCCTCTCTGATCTCATCCTTTCCTCTTATTTTCCTTCTTTTTTTTACCACTCTTCTTCTCTCCTGTCCCCAGCTTTTCCTCTCCTCTCCCAGTCTTTGCTTATCTCTCATCTCCTCGCTTCTCTTTTCCTCTCATTTCTTCTTTTCTCTTTCCCTCTCATCTCCTCTCTCTTCTTTTTCTCTTCGCTCCTCTACTCTCATTTCCTCTCCTGTCCTCTACTTACTTTCCAACTCCTGTTCCATCCTTTCCTCTAATCTCCTCTCTTCTCTTCCCCTCTTATCTCCTCTCTCTTCTTTTTTCTTTTTTCTTCTCCGGTCCTCACTTTTTTCTCTTCTCTCCTCACCTCACTTTTCCTCTCCTGTCCCATCTTCTCCTCTCCCCACCTCTCTTTTCCTCTCCTGTCTTATCTTCTCCTCTTCTCTACTCTCCTTTACTCTCCTCTCCTCTCCTCTACTCACTTTTCAACTCCTCTCCAATCCTTTCCTCTAATCTCCTCTCACTTCTTTTTTTCTTCTTTCTTCTCCTGTCCTCACCTCACTTTTCCTCCCCTGTCCCATCTTCTCCTCTCCCCACCTTACTTTTCCACTCCTCTCCTCTCCTCTCCTCTCCTCTCCTCTCCTCTCCTCTCCTCTCC